>PVKA01007009.1:0-80173 GCA_004027165.1 Ctenomys sociabilis
AGTAGAGGTTACTGCCAAGGGAGGAGTCCACTGGAAGTACATGGCCAGAGCAATATGTTGTAGCAATATGGACAAAGACCCAGACCTAATTTGACTGTTGTGGGACAGCCAATCTAAGGAGGACCGAATAGGTATCCTAATTGCTAACATAACAGTTACACAGGAAAATGATAAGTTGGGGCACTGTGGTTGCTTCAACCCTATCACATTACATTGAGGGCAGTGCAAGGTGGAGCATGCAATAAGTGTAAAAGCAGAAAGTGCAGCGAGCCTAAGGAAAAATGAAGTTCTAAGCACATGACCGTAAGGTGAGTAGCCTAGGAAAAAAATCAACCAAGAATTGTAAGGCTGGAGGGAATAACCCACCAAAGATTGAGTTCAATGAAAATATTAGAGATGGAGGGAAAAGCTATGTGGGTGATCACGACATGAATGCTTGTAACAAGGATGCCTATCAATTAAGAAAGATGGCCATATGGTATTTCATAAAAATGTTTAAATGAACACAAGTCCTTAACGTTTAAAGAAATGCAGGATTTTTTTTTTATTTTAAGGACAATAAGTAATAACAAGATTAATTGAAAATTAAAGTGTGTGATAGCGCTTAAATATGGTATTTCTTCTATTTGAGCAGATTATCACTGCAGGTAAGAAGTAAACTTTTGCAACTTCTTATTAAAAGCACAGGAAAAATCCAAGTATCTTTGTCATTTTCACACACAGAAAACCAACTTATGTGTGACTGTAATATGAGATCCAAGTTGAACTGAAAACTCTTTTTTAAACATCTTATAAGCTCATCAAACTGAGTTAGATTTTATAAAGTTCTTTTCTTTTTTAAGACTTAATTCATTTCATTTTTCTTATGTAAAAACCCTTTATGTTGTAGCTACTGCTGGAGCTTGAGTCCTCTGGAAGGAGATTCTGGTGTGGGTTTTCACAAGATGATTGGTGAATTCCTGATAGGGAGACTTGGTGAACAGTCTCCAGAGGTCAAGGGTCAGATACCTGTAGGTCTTGGAGATGACATCAAAGGTAGCTTTAGCAAAGTTGCCCAAAGAAGCAGTGTAGCCCCTAGCAGACGTGTAGCAGTCATCAATATGAGCCAGCAGCAGCAGCTTCTTGGGCGTAGGGGCTGGGACGATGCCAGTGCCTCTGGGGGCAGGAATCAGATGCACCAACAGAGCCACAGCAGCCCATCACCTTGCAAGAAACAGTGTGGGGCTTGCCAATCTTGTTTCCCCAGTAGCTTCTGCTCACAGTGACAATGGAGAACTTGGCCAAGATAATTCCTCCACGAATGGCAATGGCTACCACCTTGGAACACTTTACACCCAGGCCAACACTGACCATTGTAATCCCCAATGGTGACAAATGCCTTGAACCTAGTCTGCTGGCCAGCACGAGTTTGCTTCTGCACAGGCGTGATCTTCAGAACTTTACCCTTGAGTGATGTGCCCCCCCAAAAGTCAATAATCTCGGACTCCTTGATGGGTAAGGAAAATGAGTAGATTTCCTCTAGGGAATTGATCTTCATGTCTTTGACCAGCTAGCCCAGCGTGGTGACAGGAATTCACTCTTCATCCTCAGCCCTACTCCACCCTTGCCCTGGCCTCTGCCATGTCTGCGACCTAAAAGGACACTACAGAAGCCACCATGGAAACGGCCTCGGCCTCCTATGCCTGCGTTCCCCAGGCCTCAAGCATCTCCTGCCGCATGGGCATCGGACTTTGCCAGAAAAAGAAGCAAATTTTGTGAAGCCCTGACAGAGATTCATTCTTTTTTAAATTTTCTGGCCTGAAAGATAACAACTCTTTTATTTTGACACAGTAAGATTGTCAGAATAATTTTGATTCATTTTTGCAAGATAAAGAAATTATAGAGGTCAGCTGCACAATATCTGCCTATGGTTAAAAATACATACAATATAATTAAAATGGAAGTGCTTAAATATAGTGTGTTTATACAAAAATGCATTTTCACATAGCTAGTCAATATCTGGAGTAGTAAATTATGTGATCAATACTGTTTCATGTTCAGAATAAAAATCATATCCAAACAGAAAATAAAATGCATATAATAGTTTAACACTGATAAACTATAAAATATTTATTTCCATTAAATATTAAAGACAAAGACTTTTGTCAAATACTTCAGTAAATTATATATATTTAAGTTCTTAGAATTGACAAGAATTAGTTTCTAAGAGAATTAGTTTTTAAGAGAGTACATGTAAAGAATCAAATATTACATTTTCTTTTTTATAGGAATTCCAAGCATGATTTTAATATTACACATTGCTATCATCAATGTACTTGCTTAGTTCACAGATATCAGCATATATAGGTAGTCAGGGAGGGTGAGAATTCTACCAATTAACTGCTAGTTTCAGAAACCTGAAGGAAATTCCAAGAACCATTGTCTTAACCATATTGTTTATATAAGTATATGGCTTTGCCCCTGCCATGTTTCTTAATTTTTCTACTTAGTCTCTCATTGTTATTTAATCCTTAAGATTTGGCTTACCATTTAACTGTGTTAAACCATTCAATTTTTATTTCTTCTTTTGAGTTCTTACACTAGGGAGAATATATGATATTTACACATGTGGGTCTCATGTATTTCACTTATGAGTGTATCTTCAAGTTGCATCCACTTAAATATGAAGGCTTCGAGTTTATTATTCTTTTTTTTCCACTTAATATCCAACACTTAATATGCAATGGTGAGTTTATTATTCTTTATAGCTGAATAAAATTGCATTGTATAAAAACACCATATCTTTTTCATCCATTCCTCAGGTGACAGGCATTTTGTTTGATTGCAAGATTAGGCTATCACAAATTGTGCTGCTATAAACATAGGGACATATATATCACTATGTTATGGTGTTTTCAGTTCTTTTGGGGAAATTCCAAGAAAGGGGATAGCTGGATTCAATGGGATTTCCAGTCTCAGTTTTCTAAGGAGTCTCCACACTGATTTCCATAATGGTTGCACCAGCAGAACAATTTGAGTGTACGTATGATGTACCACTGTCATTGAAATTTACACAGTTCTACGTAAGTTAATTAGTTGCACATGTCAGAATATTCCTTAAACATATATAAAGAAAATCACTAACATAAAGTCAGAAAAGTCATGTAGATATGGCTATATATTAACTTATCCATAAATATATGACAGGTACTAAATAACCTGAAAGTACTATAGTTCAAAGGAGACTCATAAAACTAGCTCAAAGGACACTCAAAAACAGATAGTAAATAACCTGGAATATACTATAACTAGTTTAAAGGAGACTCATAAAACATAAGTATTAATATGGATTGGGAACACTAATATGAATATACAAGTGATGGTAAAACTTTGATTCATTGTAACACAGAAGGGGAACTCAAGCTCTACCAAAGGTTGTGTGCCTATTAGTAACTAAAACATACAAAGATGTGCAAAGTAGATGATAGACCATGAAAGTGAAGAAGCAAATAGATAACAGAAAACTATATGTTACACAAAAGGAAAAGTTTCCACTTTAATAACATTTCTGTTAGAATTTTAAAGTCTAAAAGAAAGATGGACTCTCCATGTGACTCTCCTTAGGCACATGATACATCATAGGTCTCATTCCTCTGTGGCTCCATAATCCCTTGATCAGAAAATTAGGGGCATAACTGAGTTCCATGATGTTACAGTACAGGTTCTCCTATGCCCTGAGTCTTCACTGAACTTGAAAGGTTAGGGCCAAAATGATGGCTGACTTCGCAGCCTTTCCTTTTCTCCAATTTTTGATCTGCAAACTTAGGTTGTTAACCCTCCAGAAGAGAAGTTTATTATTACCTGCAACATTCGGGTTATGCACACTATTTGTCTAAATATCAGACATCATAGGCATAACATAGAACAGGTATTTTCCATCAAGTATTGAGATATTAAACTCTACGTCCTTACAGAATATGAAGAAAAAGATTTTTAAAAAGCCATATTAATATACTGAGTTGTGAATGGCTCAAGTCAACAAGTTCTGGGGATAATGTACTACTATTGTGGACTGCAGAACTATGTTGGACTGTTTTGCTGAACTCATGCACCTATAGTATTTAGATGCCAATGGAATACTCATCTCTGACAGGACTAAACAAAAAAAGAGGATACAAAGGAAGGACCTTTTTGTATTTGTATATACAGAATTGTTAAGATTGATATACAGCTACTTTTGCTTAACTCAGTGAGAAGATTTGTACTTATAGTGTTTGGACAGGATATGCTGTCTGCTTCTTGTTTTATGCATAGCCACTAAGAAGATAACAATGTACAATGTATTGGTTAAACAAATTATTAAAAAAAGAAAGATAGACTTCCCACAAACACAGTGAAGAAAGCAATTTAACTCACAAAAACAATTCCTAATGCTATAAATATTTAGAAGACTAATCTGACAGACATAAAGATTTTCATCAATATTTAAATTATTGTATAAATTGTAGAAAAATGATTTTATTACACTATGATGAAGGAGACAAATGGAAGTCTACTGGACATAAAATTTAGCATACCTATCAGTGGCTCATTATTTACAGAGGAATGTAAGGCACTCAGAATCAATGCAATGCTGTGACCAGAGGACACAAATGGTATTCTAAACATCAGGTAAAAATCTCATCAAAATAAAAAATTTCTAAAAGTTCAAAGTTTATGATAAGGTTAGTGTTCCTTTAAATAATGTATCCAGTTATGGGGCAACAAGGTTGACATGATGGACACGAATAGGTAGAGGCCTCACAGAGGTCAGTGGCCACCCATAACATTACAAAGCACTGAGTGTCACAAAGCCAATTCCTGACCAATAAAAAGCACAGAGCGGCTGCCAGCACAGCTAGTTTCAGCAGCTAGTGCCACAGGACAGTTCAAGCTGGGTCAGTTTTTGTCAAACCACATGGCTGGGAAGAAAAGAGGGAGGAAGTCTTTGAAGCCCAGGAAGAAGGCAGTTTCCTTTCTTCACAGGCAGAACTCCAGTTTCCTGTGAGCCAAGTGGAACGATACCTGAGAGACGGCGGCTATGCCCAGCAACTGTCCTCACCCACACCGGTTTTCCTCACTGGCGTCCTGGAGTTTCTGATAGCTAACATCCTGAACCTGGCTGGCAAGGAGGCTCAGGACAAGCACAAGAAACACATCACCCCACAGCACCTAGAGACCATGATAGAGTGCATCAGCAGCTCCATCCCGTTTTGGGGTATGGTACCAAGTCTCTGCTTGATGAGATGGACAAGTGAGGAGGCCTGAGTCTCCATGTCAGGTGGCATTCTGTCTACATCCTCATCCAGCTCCCCAAATCTCCATCAATGGGGGAGCCCTTGCTATTATATCAATAAAGAGATTAAACTGATTCCAGTGCCACTCTGAGTTTCTGTAATTTTCAATTAGAGGTATCTAGAGGCATCCGGGAGAAGCTGCCCATTTGAGTGTTGGTGGGGTGGAAGCACCAATGGAAATCCAGGAGGGGCTAGCAATTCAAGCTTGGAGGATTGGAAGCTCTTGTGAGCATGGGTTCTTTGAGTCCATTATTGTAGGGGTGGAATTTCAGTGGGTGTGCTGTGGGCCTTGGTGTTGGTGGAGACCTGGGAAGGGCAGGGACTGACAAGTCCACCAAAGGGGCTCTGAGGAACGGAGGCCGTTAGCAACTTGAAAAGTGAACTTCAGCCTCTGGCGAATGCCATCCAGAGCCCCTGCACCCAAAAGCTCGGAGAGAGCGAGAATTTCTGAGACTCTCTCAGCTGATGCAACACAGCCCGTTCCACCCTGCAAATTCCAAGAGCCCCCTGCCCCCTAAACAGCTGAGCAAGAGAGGTTTGTGACTCTTCTGGGTCCTGATCCAGCCCAGCATGGACCGGTGAGTCTATGGGAATACTTTGGGGTTCCCTGGTATTCCATGGGCCACAGACACAACAGAGGAGAAGCACAGGTTCACAGTTTTAGAAGGGCTGCAGCAAAAACGAACTGAACACAACAGCTAGATCCAGGCCAGGCATAACTGGATAATCTCAAACTTAATAGATTGGCACCCGAATCTCATAATGTGCTAAGGTAGTAACTTCAGCGAAGCTCTACACCAAAGGTCAGAGGTCAGTGCTACACAAAATTACAAAGACAAGGAGCAAAATGCAATCTCAGGCCTCAAGCCCACCAAAAATAAGTGCAGAAGACACTAGTTCAGCTGAAATGAATAAATTAACAGAGGAGGAAGTAAAGAAACAAGAGTAGAAAGGTATAGAGGAACTCAGAACAGAATTAATACCTAAAATAGAAAAAAGATATTTTTGAATACACAGCATCTGAAATAATAAATTAAATCCATAAATATATGGGGGAACCCAAGGCCCACCCAGAACAAGTTCAGAGAACACTATTCCAGCTGAAACTTATGAGTTAACAGTGTCACAACAAAAGAAACAACAACAGAAATGTAAAGAGGAACTCAGAGCAGAAATAATTTCTGAAATAAAGAAAGAAATCTTTGAAATCATAGCATCTGCACTAGAAAAACAATAAATGAAATATATGGAGGAAACCCAATTTGGAAAAAGCTCACTAGTAAAAGAATTAATAACTACCTCTAAAGAACACATTGATAAAAAAATAAAGGAGATTAGAAATATGACGGATTCCTGGAAGGAACAATACAGGAAAGAAATAGATCAAATGAACCAGAGTCAAAGAGATATAGAAGAACTTAAAATATCAATCACGAGTCTACAAAAGCGTTTGAGTGAAAGTGAAGACAGTTTCAGATCTTGAAGACACTGACACAGCTAGTGAAAAGGCGAGAAAGGATCTCTTAAAAACAATGAGAATGCAGGAAAAAATAATCCACCTGCAAGATGATGCCAAGATGACCAATGTGAGATTAATAGGCATCAAAGAGAAAGAAGGAGTCAATACAAAAGATATGAAAAGCCCCAGAGACCGACTTGACACAGCGCGGCTGACTCCGCCATCCTCCTAGATACTGCCCACACCGCCCCCCCAGCCCCAGAGACCGGCCTGAGACAGTGCCGTCTTCCTGGATCCTGCCCATGCAGCCTAACCAGAGAGATCAGCCTGAGACAGTGGCTGACTCCAGCAGCCTCCTGGATCCTGCCCCAAGCTCTCCAAGTGAGTGGGAATTTGCATGACTCACAAGGCTTCCCAAATCAGTGAGTTGTGGTGAGTCTGAGGAAGAGCCTTTGGCTTCTTCCCATGCGAACTACCCAGATCCCCACCTCCATGCCTTCCAAGGCAGTGACCAGCCTGAAACCACAGGACCCACTCAATAGCACCTCCCTGGATACTCTGCCCTAAAGCCCATTGAGCGAGTGGAAATTTGCCCAACTCCCTGGTCATAAAAGTTCAGTGAGTGTAGAACTCCAGGCCCGCCTTGCCTGAGAGACATTTCCCAGCGATGCCCTGTCCCCTTCCCCACAGCCCCAGACCAAGCGTAGCTAGGGAAGTGAGAGCTCCAAGCCCGGAGCACCAGAGAAAGATTTCCAAGCGACCTTCTGTCCCTCCCCATGGCCCCAGACCCAGTGAAGTTCGTCCTGGAGTGAGAGCTCCAGGCCTGTCATGCCTGAGGGACCTTTCTCAGCATTCTCGGGTTCCAGCCTGTAGACCGGGACCCAGCACAGACCGGCTGACCCAGTACAGCCTATCCAGTGAATAAGATCATCCACAATCCTTTTGGGAGCACAGCAGACCCATCAAAGCCCAGGCCCGCCCACCTAGAGAGTGACCTGCCTGACACAGGAGGGCTGACTCAGGCAATTTTCCAATTCCTCGCCCCAAATCCAGCCAAGAGAATGGGAATTTTCATGATTTGCTCTGCATCACAGTTCAGTTCGTGCTCGGCTGACCAGGGAACCATCAGAGGGGAACCACAGGAGTTGCACAAAAAAGGAATTAAACATAACAGCTGGATCCAGGATAAGCATACCTGGATAATCTCAAACTTAATAGACAGGCACCCAAATCTCATAGCAAGCTAAGGATATAGCAGCACCAAAGCTCTACACCAAAGGTCAAAGGTCAGTGCTATACAAAATGACAAAGACAAGGGGAAAAATGCAGTCCCAGACCTCGAGTCCACCAGTAAGGGCAGAGAACACTAGCTCAGCTGTAATGAATGAATTAACAGATACAGCAACAAAGGAACAGCAGCAGAAAGGTATAGAGAAAATAAAATGAGAAGTAATTCCCCAAATTAAAAAAAGAAATATCTGAATATATAGTATCGGAAATAAAGAATGAATTCCAGAAACACTGGGTAGAAAAAAAATGCTCACCCAGAACAAGTGCAGAGAACACTATCCCAGTGGAAAATTATGAATTAACAGCATCTGAAGCAAAGACACAGCAGCAGAAAGATCATGAGGAACTCAAAGCAGAAATAACTTCTGAAATCAAAAAAGAATTCTTTGAAAAAAAAAGAATTCTTTGAAATCATAACATCTGAAATACAGAAACAAGTCTGGAAATATACAGAGGAAACCCTACGTGGAAGAAACACTACAGAAAAATAATTAATAACTACCTCTAAAAAGACATGGATAAAAAAATTGAGGAGCTCAGAAATATGATGGATTCGTTGAAGGACCGATACAGAAAAGAAATAGAACGCATGAAACAGAGTCAAAGAGATATAGAAGAAGTAAAAATATCAATCATGAGTCTACAAAACCGTTTGAGGGAAAGCGAAGACAGACTTGCAGATCTTGAAGACGCCAGTGCAGCTAGTAAAAAGAAGAAAAAGAATCTCTTAAGAACAATGAGAATGCAGGAAAAAATAATCCATCACCTGCAAGATGATGCCAGGATGAACAATGTTAGAATAATTGCTATCAACGGGAATGAAGGAGTCAATACAAATGACATAAAAAGAATTTTGGGAGAAGTAATCGCAGAAAACTTCCCATATATGAGGAAACAAACACACATTCAGGTAACTGAAGCATACAGAACACCAAATAACTTCAACCCAAGTAAAAACACACTGAGACATATATTAGTTAAGATCCCAGAAATCCAACACAAAAACAATATACTGAAAGCTGCTAGAGAGAAGAAGCAGATCACATTCAAAGGAGAATCTAACAGAATAAGAGCCGACTTCTCTACAAAAAAAATGAAGACAAGGAGAGCATGGAGCAGAGTTCTTCAAGTCTTACATGAAAACAAATTCCAGCCCAGACTATTATATCCTGCAAAACTCTTTCAAGTTTGATGGAGAAGTGAAACACTTCCACAACAAAGAACAACTAAAGAATTTCACGATGACAAAGCCAGCCCTTCACAGGCTGCTGAAAGATATTCTGGAGAGAGACCACAATGACCAGAACTCCATGAATGAGAATGGAAGGAACCCACTAAACACGACAGACAATTAAACACAGGATACAAAGGAATAAACAACACTAGGTAAATATCATGACAAACATAAGTCAGCACATTTCAATTATAACCATCAATGCAAATGGATTCAATTCTCCAATTAAGAGAAATAGACTGGCACAGTGGATTAGGAAACAAAATCCAACAATATGCTGTATACAAGAAACACACTTCACTCAAAAGGACATTCATAGGCTCTAAGTCAAAGGATGGAAAACAATACTCCATGCCAAAGCACCACAGAAAAAAGCAGAAGTAGCAATTCTGTTCTCAGAGAGTCTCAACTTCAAAACCAAGAATGACCAAACGACACAAAGAAGGCCACTATATATTGCTCAGGGGAAAAATTTAAGAGCAAAAAAGTAAGACTAATAAATATCTATGCACGAAACACAGGAGCACCCAACTATGTAAGACAAATCTTAACAGACATGAAAACATTAATGTCTAAGAACACAATCTTAACAGGAGACCTTAACACATATTTATCTCAAAAAGATTGATGAACCAGACAAAAAACTAGCAAAAAAGTGGCAGAACTGAACCAGAGCTTGGAAGAAATAGACCTGGTGGACATATACAGAGTGTTCCACCCAACCAAAGCTGAATACACATTTTTCTCAGCTGTGCATGGCTCATTTTTCAAAATAGACAACATACTACTCCAGAGCTCATGCCTAAGTTAATGCAAGAAAGTAGAAATTATCCCATGCATATTATTAGACCACAGTGCAATGAAACTGAAAATAAATGACAATAGAAATCAGAAAAACCGGCTTAATTCATGGAAACTAAACGACACCCTACTCAGCAATCAATGGGTTGCAGAAGAAATTAAACAAGAAATTCAACAATACCTAAAATTCAATGAAAATTCAAGTACAACTTAGCAGAATTTATGGGATGCGATGCAAGCAGTTCTTAGAGGGAAAATCATAGCTATGAACTCACACATTAGGAAAACAGAACAGGAACAAATTAGCACCCTAATGTTGCACCTCCAACAACTAGAAAAAGAAGAGCAAAGGAAACCTAGAGTGCAAAGACAGGAAGAAATCAAAGATTAGAGCAGAAATTAATTCAATTGAGATGAAGAAAACACTTCAAAAAATCAACAAATCAAAAAGTTGGTTTTTTGAAAAACTAAAAAAAATTGATAAGTCTCTAGCCAACCTAGAGGCAAGAGAAAATTCAAGCACATGGAATAAAGAATGAAAAGGGCGAAATCACCATAGACCCAGCAGAAATTCAGAAGATTATCAGTAGTTACTTCGAGAATCTTTACGCTCACACAACAGAAGACACAAAGAAATGGACAGATTCCTCTAAAGATACAAATTACCAAAACTGAATCAATAAGATATAACAACTCTCAATAAGCCAATAACAGCCAACGAAATAGGAAACGTAATAAAAAGCATACCAAAAAAGAAAAGTCCAGATGCTGAAGGATTCACAGCTGAATTCTACAAGAAATTTATAGATGATATAATCCCCACACTCCATAAAGTCTTCAATGAAATTGCAAAGGAAGCAGTCTTCCCAAAATCATTTCTGGAGGCAAGCATAATACTGATTCCAAAACCCTGGAAAGACACAAGCAAAAAGGAGAACTACAAGCCAATCTCCCTCATGAACATAGATGCAAAAATACTCAACAAAATCTTGGCAAATAGAATACGGAAAATCATCAAGAAGATCATACCCCGTGACCAGGTAGGATTCATCCCAGGGATGCAAGGATGGCTCAGTATTTGAAAATCTATTAATGTAATACACTATATTAATAGACTGAAATGTAAAAACCACTTGATCATCTCAATTGATGCAGAGAAAGCCTTTGACGAAGTCCAACACTCATTCATGTTCAAGATCCTACAGAAAATTGGAATAGATGGACTCTACCTTAACTTGATAAAAGCCATCTATAACTACCCAAAAGCTAATATAATCCTAATTAGGGAAAACCTGAAATCTTTTACTCTTAAATCAGGCACAAGATAAGGATGTTCTCTATCACCCCTCCTATTCAATATAGTCTTGGAATCATTAGCAACAACCATTAGAAAAGAGGGAGAAATAAAGGGAATAAGAATAGGTAAAGAAGAAATTAAATTGTTACTATTTTCAGATGACATGATACTTTACATGGAAGACCCAAAAAATTCCACCAAGAAACTATTAGAACTGATAGGGAAATTCAGTGGCATAGCAGGATACAAAGTCAATACTCAAACGTCAATAGCATTCCTCTACACAGACAACAAGCACACAGAAAGGGAAACAATAGAAACAATAGTTTTTACAATAGCACTGTGGAAAATGAAATACCTTGGGATTCACTTAACCAACGAAGTCAAACATCTTTTCAAGGAAAATTACAACACCCTAAGAAAAGAGATTATAGAGGATTTCAGATAACAGAAAGATATTCCATGCTCCTGGATAGGAAGAACCAACATAGTGAAGATGGCCATACTCCCAAAATTGCTGCACAGATTTAATGCAATTCCTATCAAACTGCCACCAACATACCTCCCAGACCTAGAGAAATCATTCCTATAATTTATTTGGAACCACAAACAACCTAGAATAGCAAAAGCAATCTTGGCCAATAAAGACAAGGCAGGAGGCATCACAATTCCTGACTTGAAATTGTACTACAAAGCCACTGTGATAAAATCAACATGGTATTGGCATCAAAATAGACCTCAGGATCAATGGAGTAGATTAGAAGGTGCAGAGGCATCGATAACACACTCAGCCATCTGATCTTCGACAAAGGGGCCAATCATACTTACTGGAAGAAGCATAGCCTCTTTAACAAATGGTGCTGGAAAACATGGCTTTCTACATGCCAAAAACTAAAACTTGACCCAGCTGTATCACCATGCACTAAGTTAAAGTCAAAATGGATAAAAGATCTAAACATTAAAACAGAAACACTCAATCTCCTGGTAGAGAAAGTAGGGGGAACTCTTGAAGACATAAGGGTAGGTAAATAGTTCATGAGCAAACATATTTTCGCACGTGAAGCACTTGAAAGAATCAATAACTGGGATCCACTCTTTTTGAGGAGCTTCTGCACGTCAAAAGAAATTGTCACCAGAGTGAAAAGACAACACACAAATTTTGAAAAAATCCTAACTAATAAGCAATCAGACAGAGGTCTGCTATCTAGAATATATAAAGAACTAAGATATACCAGTGCTCTCAAATTTAAAGACCCAACCCAGAAATGGGCATCTGAGATGAATACACGCTTCTCAGAAGTCGAAATTAAAGAAGCGAATAAATATAATAAAAAATGCTCCACATCACTAGCCATCTGTCACATGCCAATAAAAACAACCCTGAGATACTATCTCACTCCAGAAAGAATGGCTATCATAAATAAATCAACCAACAACAAATTTTGGAGATGTTGTGGGGAAAAGTGTACACTTCTCCACTGCTGGTGGGAATGTAGACTGGTACAACCATTGTGGAGGTCAGTTTGGAGACTCCTCAAAAGAGTGGGAATAGAAATCCTATTCAAGCTGGCTATCCCCCTACTGGGAATTTTCCCAGATGAACTCAAAACATTATATCACAGTGATATATGTGTACCTATGTTTATAGCAACACAATGTGCGATAGCAAAATCTTGGAAACAACCAAGATGTCCATCACATGAGTAATGGTTGAAAAAGATATGGTATTTCTATATAATGGAGTCTTACTCAGCTATAAAGAATAAAACAAGCCGGGCGTGGTAGCGCATGCCTGTAATCCCAGCACTCAGGAGGCTGAGGCAGGAGGATTGTTGCGAGTTCGAGACCAGCCTGAGCTACAAAAGTGAGCTCGAGGCCAGCCTGAACTGCATAGTGAGACCCTGTCTCAAAAAAAAAAAAAAAAAAAAAAAAAAAAAAAAGAATAAAACACTTGAAGCATGTATATTTAAGGGGATGCCATTTGAACATATACTCATAAGTTAAACCAGAAATACATGTGCAAATATCGTATAGTCTCCCTAATATAAGAAGTCAAAAGTAGAAATACAAATAGAAATGTACAACAACAACAAAAAAGAATTGAATCAGATAGTTAGGGCAAACTAATTGGCATATGCTGCAGGGTACTAAGCAGCTTTTCTTCTGGATGGCTAACAACCTAAGTTCATAGATCAAAATTGGGGAAATAGAAGAACTGCAAGGCCAGCCAACATTTTGCCCCAGCCTTTCAAAGTCAGCGAAGACTCAGGACATAGGTGAACCTGTACTGTAACATCATGAAACTGAGTTGTGCCCAAATTTTCTGAACAAGGATATTATGGAGCCACAGAGGAAAAAGATCAAAGTCCTATAGTGTGCCTGGGGAGTGTCACATGGAGCAAAATCTTTTTCTCAGGCTCTCACAGAGACCAAACTGGTCAAGCATTGGCCGTGACTCATCTACAGAGTAAGGTACAGGATTACAAGATAAACCCTGAGGGGACTTCACTGACCTCATCAGAAACAAAAGCTACATCTTTTAGTATATAGGTCTTGTTCTATCTTGGTCTTAACCATCCCATCAAGCAGAAAAGTATAAAAATGAGGTATACAACGAGGGGCTATAATAATAATTTGAGCTGTAAATGGCTACAGTCAACAACTTCTTCAGATAACTCACTATTATTGTTCAATGCTGAACTGTGTTGGATTGTTTCTCCAAGTTCAGGCACCTAAATTGGTTTAGAGACAATGGAGTGCCCATGTTTGACAGGTGTAGACAGAAAAAAAGGGTTTAGAAAGAAAGAATAATGATGTGTGTGTATGGACAGTACTGTTGGGATAGATACGCTGTGCTTCTACATAATTCTATGAGTGACAAGATTTGCACTAATGGTGGTTGGACAGGATATTATGTCGGCTTCTAGTACTGTGGACAACCGCTAGGAAAATAACAAGTTAGAAAGTCTTAACAGTGAATCTTTGATATAATTCATGTATAAAAAATAAGATGCGTAAACAGATATACTCTCTTAATTTACTGATAAGAGATATACGCTATAATAATGTCTGTAAGTATAATATGTATGCACCAAAACATTATGAAAACTGTTTGCAGTGTATTTATTTATTGAATCTGTCCTGTTAATGTGTCTTGAAACTGTCTCACTGATATTTGTACTTCAATAAAATAAAAATAAAGAAGAATAACAACCATTGTTAATTAGCTATTTCTGTTTTGAAAATGTATGAGGTATGCATTGCATGTTATCCTGTTTCCATTTTTCATTTGTCTTTGATTCTGTTTTTACTCTTAAACATAAAGTTAAATGAAATTTATTTAGAAAAGTTATGCACTTAGTGTCGTATGTCTCTGTCCTATTTCTTTAAACCATTAAAAATTAACAAATTACATCCCTGCATAATGTAGAAATAAAATGTATAACGCTATATTACAATAATATTTTCAACTTTTCTTGTAGGCTCTTGTCTTCCTTAGTCTTGCAAAACATATGAAAAATCAGGAGGCACAACTATTAAATTAGCAAGAATAATAATTAAGTCCTAGACAGTTTATAATTGGGGCACATATTCCTTGAAGATATGGAAATGAAGATGAGAAAGAGTAATTCAAAGAAATGAAAGTATGAAAAAATAACGAATTCATTAAATTGCATAACAGCTGAGAATAGATTCTGTGCTTTTTTCATATGTAAGGGAGATTCACTTATCAATTAATAGCAAGTCAGAAGAACAATATAGAAATAGAAGGAAACAATTGAATGCAAACTAAGAAACCAAAAATGGATTCTATTTTAATTAGTAGTTCAAAGATATCATTGTGCCTTTCCACCACAAAGCCTACTGACTTTATTAAAACAAATCTCAGAACCTTGTTAGGCAGTGAATTTCCTAGTGCCAGTTAGGTAGCAGCTTTCTGAACTGTATCATTCTCTGCTTTCAGAAACTGTGTACTATACCTTGTGTTTCAGAAATGTACAACAATGTTTTTCTAAAACATTATTGAATGCTGTGATATGTCAAATCTGTCTATAATTTTTCATAAGTAAACTTTATTTCTGCTGAAAATTGACTATAAAATTCTTAGGAATGAAAGTAAGATAAAGAGATGAAAATATTGGGCATGGTTTTCAGCAAGCCAATTAAGTAAATGCAGATAAACACAGAGGCTTATGCAATTTACATGTTGCCCTTTCACTAGATTTTGGGGTACTAGACTCTCCTTTTAGAGGTAATTTGGTCTTCTTTTTGTCCTTAGCAAAGAATTGATCAAGACAAAAGCAAATGATAGCAAATTCTATTAAAGGCAGAAAAACAAATAGTCTCTTTAGAGCAAGTTTGGGTGAAGTAAAAGTAGGAAAATTATACTCTATGGCATGAATGTGGACCTTTCTTGTAAAACAGAACATAGTGGTAAAAATTAAATGGGCACTGTCTTTTTTTAATAACCTTGTCCTCAGGCTGTTGCCAGCTCTAGGCCATCCTGTGAAAAACCTGCTTGAATTCTCTTGAGAAGTCAATATGCAAGGGCTTGGGAACTGTTCTTTGCATGTGTCCCAGGATTTTGTCCTGTCTCCATTTCCAGTTTTACCCTCACCCTAACTTTCTGTCTCATTTCCCCATGAGAGGCACAAATCCTCATAATTTCATGGGTTTCTTGGGGAGTGGAGGTCTGTACTTCCTATAGCTTCTTCTGGCTACGAGTTTTGGACATTACCTACTGTGAATTATCTGCTCTCTAACTACCTTGGGGTATTGTGCCTTACTGGCTGTATTCAAGAGAAAAACTTCTAGAAGACAGTGGAAAAAGACTTAGTCACTACTGAGTTGCCTGTTTGATGGCAGAAATATTAACTTGTCTATTATGGTTGGGATATGTAGCCCAAATATGTAAGGAACAGATCACATTTCCACTTTTCTTAAGGAGTACTGTTACAGTGTGTATCTAGTTGTCCCCCCAGTGATCCATGTAAGTGATGGAGTGGAAGTGGCTGGAGGAGCAGCAGGTAGCTTTGGGGGGAGGGCCAGAGAGGTGTGAACCAATAAACTGGCAGTGCAAGCTTCCCCAGGCCTGTGGCCTCTTACAGGTATAAAGGAAGTCATTCTGCATGCCTGTGGCACCCCAGCCTCTCCTCTACCCTGTAGCATGGGGCAGTGGCATCTGCAATTGAGACTGCCTCAGCAGAGAGGAGATGTTTGGGGAAGACGGCACTCTCACAATATTATGTCTTGGAGCCAGCTGACTATGGACTGAAACCTCCAGTACCTATGAACTAAATAAAGCTTTCCTTCCTTCATTTTGAGTATCAGGTATTTGTCCCAACAATGAGAGACAAAATATAACAAAGAAAGATTAGATAAATTATCAATAGCCTGAGAACCATAGCCTAGATTTTTTTTTATTTTTAAAGAGAATAAAAATAGTAAAATAAGATAGAAATGATACAAATTTCACTAAGATATTTTACCCACATACTAGCTTAAATTAAAACCAGCAGCACCAATACAGGTACCCATTTAAGCTGTGGTAAATTAGGATGATTTTAATTCTATTTATATGTACCTACAAAAGCACTAGAGTCTTGCTTTCTGAAGAGGATCATCAAGTCTCCAGAAGATTTCAGGGACAGTTTTTTTTTTTTTTTTTTTTTTCTGAGAAAATTCTAGTATCCATTTCTCATTTATGATTTCCATAGATTGTCATTGCACTCTTTGAAGAAGGATCCGAATGATTCTTCAATTACTAGGAATAAGGATAGGGTCTTTTGAGACTGTAGGGCTGCCATCTTTTCTTCCTTATCAGGCTTGTAATTTTTCAAAGAAACCTCAAACTTCTCACTGAAATATATTACAACAACCTGTTTGGGAAGATAGACTACCTCTAAGAGTTGTAGAACTTCTTTCTTGTGTTTTAGAAATGATTGCTTATTACTTGGCAAACAGTTTTTCCAGATTTTTGTATGGGCATGTAATGCCAGAAAGGCATATTTGGACTCTATAGAGATGTATCACTTCTTGCCTTTTCTCATATGAATGCCTCATTAAGAGTTATTAATTCTGCCTTTTTAGCAGAGGTTTCTGGGGAAAGAAGATTTGCTTCAATGATTGACTATGAACTTACAATTGTATATTCTGCCTTCCAATGTGCTTCTTGGATAAAACTACTTGTATCAGTAAACCACACCTTTTCACAGTTTTGGAGGGTAAGGTGATTGATATCCTGCCTTCTAGCATAAGTCTGAGAGATCACTTCTTCATAAGACTAGCTTACTTCTAGACCTCTAAAGATCAAAAAGGCAAGATTAAGGATAGTGCAGGTTTTTATAATAACTTCAGTTGTTTGAAAAAGCATGGTGTGGCACTTGCTAAGACATTTCTCTGTTCATCACAAGTAACTTTTCCTTTCCAGAATACAGTGGTATCTTGATTTACAAACTTTGTTTTAAAAGTTTGGGGAAAATACCTGTATTTGTATAGGGAAGATGGCTATGCTCATGTTTGCCACCAAGTGCAGAATTTGTGAATGTAAGCAAAATTTTACTGAACACTTTTTCCTGAACCAAATTGTTTACAAAAGAAATGTTTCTGAATCTAGGTATTACTGACCTGATACTGAATCAGGACTTCTAATCTCTGAAAATTTATGTTATAGCCTCCTGTATTAGCATGCTTGGAGTTGCCTTCAAGCTGTTGTTTGGTGTCAGGAGGTCCTGTGTTCACAAACTAGATCTGATCCCAAGAGCCTTGTCCTTTCCCTTTTGTAAGAATATATCCCTAGTAGTGAAGATTTTGGAGTGATAACTAAGGGTTTTTTTAGGGTACTTTATATTCCTTTATATTTTTATTTCTAGATATAAAGTTGAGAGTTTGCACATCATGTTTATATAACTCCCAAGTTGGGCTGCAAATTAAAACATCATCTACATGCTTTAGGATGGGTACCTATGTAAGTTTTAGGTTAGATCAGAACTATGTCTCAATAACTGTGGTGGAACCGTTCAACTTTACTCTGCTTTTCTCTTAAAATGGACTTTTGTACTCAAAGGGAAACTTAAACTAGAATTCTGAATATAGGAAAATATATCTTTTAGATATAAGACTGAAAATCAATTAATGTCCCTTGGAAATTGGGAGAGAATTTTATGTGAATGTGAGGCAGACATCTTTACCTATCTTATATTCTCTTGAGGACTTTACTACAGGGCAAATGGGAATATTACAAGAGAATATGACAAGGCCACAGGAGGCTGTATTTGAGAAACCTGTCTATGAGAGTCTGCAAGTCTTCATGTGGCTCTTTAATTGGATATTGCTTGTGCTAAAGAAATTAGCTGAGTTCTTTTAGATTTATATCTAATGGTATAGCTGAATTTGTTTTACCTTCTATTTCATTATGACATGAAGCAGGATTTACCTCCTGAATAATTTGTTCAGGGAGATCTGATATAATACCAACAGGTAAAATCCATTTTCATCCTCTCCACAATTTGAGAATCACCCCCAATTTTGCTTATAAATCTCTTCCTAGCAAGAGAATAGGATGCTGTGGGACAATTAGCCATTCTTTGTATTGTTGGATATCTGCAACTATGACAGGCACACCAGAACACACACACTCCTTTTCACTCCTAGGCCATCATTTGGGGGAAGAATGAGATTTGAATTAGAGGAATAAGATGTACCATTTCAGGCATATCCTGTTGAGTTCAAAGCTTTCTTTGTATACCCAGTAGGATTTAAGGATGAGAAGCACGATATGAGATCTGAGTAATATTGCTTTCCTCTGAGCTGCTGGTCTCTGATGGAATTCCTCAGTCACTTGAAGAGGATGGGATTAATAAATTGGCCTGAAGCTTATAGTCTTCACTCTTATAGTGTTCTCTCTGTGTGCTTTTCTTCATTTAATAAACTACAGAGCTTTATATGTTCCTCAGAGTTAGGAGGGTCAACAAACAGGATTACAAAGATCTATCTGTTTTCCTCTCTAAATATCATGGTTTCTAGGCTGTTCCTGAGACAAGTGGTTATAAAAGCCTGGATATTAGGAATTTCATTCACCTCCTTTATTTAAGGTAGTAATGATTTAATTGGAAACTACGGGGCGGGGAGGTAGCTCAGTAGAATAAGCGCTTGCTTGCTTGGCAAGTGCAGAAGCCTGAGCTCAATCCCAGGTTCCGCCAAAAAGAAAAAGAAAAATAACTGGCCTCATAACTTAAATTGAAATATTGTACCCAGCTTTTGCCATTTCCTAGTTCATGTTAAACTCAAACTATTTCATAATAGTGAATAAGTTATTACTTTTTAAACTGTCAAGAGTAAAACTTTCCCACTGATAAAAAGTACAGAGTAATTTTCAAGTTCATGGAATTTGCAGGATACAGTCATGAGATTCTCCATAGCACATATTGAGATATGTATAAAGAGAAAACTAGGTACTGTTTCCTTAAAATAATGTCCCATGAAGGAGACCAGATATGAGTCCAAAAACCAATTCTTGCAGACTCAAGTATTTGCTAGACAGACATTTTTACTGAAGCTAGAATGCTGCTGGCATCTTTCACAGAATTAAGCAAATATGACAGTTTGCATTATGGAGCCAATGACTCCACAAGAAGTGTATTGAACCTCTTGATAGCTTTACATAGCCACTGAAAATGCTCAGGATGTCAAGTTGAAGTGTCCCGTCCTGTCCATTCTCATCATACCCAATAGGACTTCTTTACTTCTTTAGTCACTTTGTGACACTTGATGGCTATGAGTAGGGAGCTATGGAAGCTGAAAAATCAGTCAATGGTGTGTAGGTGAGACTAAGCCCCAGTGCCTAAAGAAAACAAGTTACTTCAGTCCTTAGATAAGCATCTTGACTGTTTAATGCCAGCTACTAGTCTAGTCAACCTTGTGTCACATGTTACTAACTTTGCAAAAGTATAAACTAATGTAGGTTTCATTGTGCTGGTGCATGGGTCTTGCCCATCAGGGAGACTGGTAACCACCTAGTCTTCTTGTCTATCTTTCTCATTCCTGTCACTGTGTCTCCCTGGGTAGAACTGTTCACAATAAGACCAATGGATGCCTACATTTAGTGCCTGAACAGTATGCCCAGTATGAGATAAGTGTGGGCAGAGGAATCACTTCCAAAGAGCGTGCATAAAGGAAAGAAGCGGATTGATTGGAGCCAGTGGTGATCCACACAGGTGTGCATTGGCACTGGCACACTAGGTGCAAAACTTGAGGATGGGGTTCACTAGGGCCAGGAGCAGGCTCACTAAGGCCAGAGAGATCCAGGAGCACAAAGAGAGAAAGAGGCTTGAGAGAAGCCTAATAGAGAAACATTTGATTGAGTTAAAATGGCAAACACAGTTTCAATGACTGTAAATATTTATAGATGTATATAAAAATGTTTGTTGTTTTCTTGGTTTTTGTATTTGTGCTACTTTCTAAGACCACCATGAAGGACTTAAAGTGCAACAATATTTTATTTATTTATTTATTTATTTATTTATTTATTTTTGTGGAACTGGGGATAGAACTCAGGTCCTTGTGCTTTCCAGGCAAGCTTTTATTCTACTGATTGATTTCCCCAGCTCTCTGGGAATACTATCTTAAAATTAAGTTCTAAACAGAATACAGACAACAGAGCAAAGGCTTGGCAGACAGAATTTAAACCTCTAGCCTTGCTTACTTAGATGAAAAAGGAAAAAGTTCTTTTGAATTGCCAGCAGTTGGTCCAAGTGGCACTGGGCCACTGGGACAAGAACACAAAGTTTCAGGAGGTCCCTGTGCTCAGGTCTTAGTCAGACCCAGCTGAGATTCCCCAGAAACCCGTGCATTTCTTTGCCCCATCCAGCCGCAGAGATTGGTGCGTATCATTTACTGCAGTCCTGTTGCCTGGTACTACCTACGAGGGTTGTGACTATGGTACGCAGTGGGCATTGCTGGCACCACAAATTTGTTAGACTCAAGATAGTATTTATGGTTAAAATCTGGGCAAAAATGAAGCATTCAATAGTTTTTTATTTTTTGTCTTTTTTGAGACAGAGTCTCACTATGCAGTTCAGACTGGCCTTAAGCTCACTTTGTAGCTCAGGCTGGTCTCGAACTCACAACAATCCTCCTGCCTCAGCCTCCCGAGTGCTGGGATTACAGGCATGTGCCACCACCACGCCCGGCACATTCAATAGGTTTTAAGGAGTCAGAAGCTGCAATCCCGGTGGCAGCTCAGGGAAATGTTGCTGAGTCACAGATTAAAACTTCAGCCTCAAGGAAAGTAGAGCCCTTTTCCTTATCTCCCTTGCACCTGGCATTAAAAGAAGCCAGAGGAGCAGGGGAGACCATGGAGGGTTTTCAACATCTCTGCCCTGTTTCTGAAGTTTCAAGTTCCTAATAATCCAGGACAAGTTTTATGTCTTCATGAAGCTGTAGCTTTTAATACTTTAAAAGAAGTGAAAAATGCTGTTGCTACCTATGGCCCTATGGCTCCCTTTACCTTTGATACAATTTTTCAGGAGCCTGGCACAGCAGAGAAACAGGCAGAGGGAAAAGGGGAAAGGGGCTTTATTATCTTGGAGGACATGGAGAGAATCTGGGGAACATAAGGAATTTTCTCAATTGGGCATGTGACTGTAGATATAAATCTGATGTGGAAGGCTGACTCAGGGAAATGTCCAAACAATGAGGGATGCTTTCCCCTTCTCTGCTACAAGTGTCTTTGATCTTTGGAACGAGACAACTTATAGCGAGGCTTGGAACTTAGTTCCTCCTCCAGATTGCCTTTGACTCCTGACATGGGGCCCCAAATTATTCCCACTGGTGTCTCTGGACCTATGCCTCAAGGTACAGTGGGAATCTTGCCAGCCTGCAGCAGTCTCATTTTAAAAGGTCTCCAGATTTTTGCTTTGTGTCATTGGTGCTGATTATGTAGGGAAATCAAAGTGCTAATTCAGCTCACCAAAACCATTGTATAAACCACAGCAGATCGTTATATTGCTTAAGTAGTCGTTTTTTTCTCTGATAAAAGTGTTAAAATTAATAAAGAAAAATAAGGATAGGTTGATTAAAACAACATTTTAAAGGACTTTTTCAAATGCAAGTGTGAATGCCTCCAGGTAAGGCAGCTGGGTTGCCCACCTGGAGTGATACAAAGGGCCATTGCTCCAGGAATAGAGTTTAGCTGAAAAATTGGAAGTAGAGTGGTTGTCTCTCTCCACTACATTTGACACTAAAAGAAAAATTTTTATATTTTCTTTTTAGGGTGATTAGATCAAAAGATAAAAAGAATTTTTATTATTGCCATCCTAAAGATAAAAAGAATTTGTTTTTAAAAATATTCTGTAAAAGTTACAAAAATGGGGATATTTTAAAAAATTATTTAAATATTTCTATAATTCCTAATAAGGTTGATTACTTGTTTTATGGCCCTAAATTAAAGTTGGCATTTAAAAAAAAGGTTTGATATTTCACAAATAGTGATAGTAACATTCAGGATGAAACCTTGAAGCGCAATAGCTGGGTCAAATGGAATTTCTAGCTTTAATGTTTTGATAAATTTTCAAATTGAAAAAAAAAATATAGAGAGGGCAAGGCAGTTTAAACAGTAGCTTTATTTTGACATCAAATTTAAATAATAAAAGGTCTAGTGGTGGCCTCCAAAGGGGTACAAGCTATGATAACGTCTTCATATCTGGGTCTTCTAATACTTATTGTGTTCAGCAGATTAAATAAAATCACACAGAAATGGAGTTGACTATGAAGGAAAAACATTTAAAGGGCTATTGGACATGGGTGCAGATGTTTCAGTTATTCCTCAGCATCACTGGCCTGGGGCATGGCCTCTGGATGTGGACACTACAGATTTGCAAGAGGTGGGCAAGGTTTCTTAACCCTAGCAGAAGTGCTAAATTGCTAATTTGGAGGGATTCAGAAGGCCATTCTAGATATTTTTCTCCTTATTTGCTTCCCAGTATAGTGGTTGTGATATATTACAGGATATGGGAACACTGTAACAGGGATTTGAGTCCTGTAGCTATTCTTTACATTTTGCCTTATGGTGATTGATTGAAAAAGACTGTTTCCTTTCTATCCCTCTCCACCCTGAACACAAAAAACTTTTTGCTTTTATTTTACCCTCTATTAATGATCGGGCCCCTATGTACTGTTTTCAATGCTGTTACATACCACAAGGTGTGGTGAATAGTCCAACCCTGTGCCAAGAGTTTGTGTCTACAGCCATTTGGTCAGTGTGACAGGCCTAGCCATCTGCATACATTATCTATTACATAGATGGCATTTCCTTGGCCCATGAATCTGCATCCATTGTTTATCCAATTTGCCATCCCTTTCATATTTAGGCCATCTTATTCAATAGAGGCAAATTTTGGTCCATACTGTTCAGATCCAGGATAGACATTTTTCAACCCTAAATGATTTTCAGACTCTAAATAACATTAATTGGCTGTGCCCAGCTCTTAAGTTAACTCTTAAGTTAACATGAGTTAACTCCTCTCTTTGCCATTCTTAAGGGAGATTCAGCCCCTACTTCTAAAAAGAACATTTATAGCAGAGGATAAGACCATATTGAATATCAAGAAAATTAAGCTCTTTCTAATGCTTAGTTCTCTAGGGTTGACCCATCTTTGATAATTTTTTAAATGATTTTCCCAACTCAGTATATGCCAACCGGGGTTTGGCAGTTTCAGGGCTTGTTACAATAGCTGCACATACCACATACTCCACATAAAACTGTTACTCTCTCAGATGCTATTCAACAAGCTTCTGTGTCTCATGCCAGTTTTTATCAAAATGCTTCCTCCTTACACAGACAGTTTCATTTGACTTGAGCACAGGCCTTGGAAACTGTTAAATAATGTTTTCCATGTATAAAACACTATTAACCTTTTAAATTCTATAAAAAATGGGCATACAGTAGCAGAAAGACAATTCAATCAAATAAGAACAAACAGGATAAAAAGGATCCTTTGGCGAGATCTCCATACTAGACAATGGAAGGGATCCAAACCACTACTAATCTAGGGGAGAGGGCATGCTTATGTTTTTACAGAGAATGTTAAATAACCTATTTAGGTACCAGAACACACTTTCAAACTATACCATGAAGCTGGAGAAGAAGTTAGGAGTGATGAAGCCAGATCCAATCACTTGAAGGAACTAACAAAATGGAAGTCTAATGTCTAAATACATGATACAATGCATAAAGATAACTGAGCTAAATTTTAGTATTAAACAAAAAAAAATTCAAAAGTATATATTAGTTAGAAGTAAAAGACTCTATTCCTTGAAAATTTTTGGATAAGAGATCTCTGCTTATTGACAAACAATAAAATCTGACTAGTCCATTGACAATTATAAATTTCAAAGAAAAAGTTGCAGAATTCTAGAGTTACTATAAGTTAATCTGTCCAGAAATATATAGTTGAGTGTACTCATAACTTTGGGTTTTTTGTTTTGTTTTGCTTTTGGTTGAACTGGGGATTGAAAAAACAGCTTTGGTCCTATTTTACTTTATTTATTTATTTATTTATTTATTTATTTATTTATTTATTTATTTATTTATTTGCAGAACCAGGGATTGAACTCAGGCTCCTGCACTTGCCAGGCAAGGCCTTATTCCACTGAGCCATCTCCCCAGCCCCTATAACTTTGTAAAGATGACTATTTGTGTGTATGGTGTATTTGTCAATGTGTGTGTATCATTCTATGAACAGCTACTCCCTTTTTTGTTTTAATTTGTTGACCATTTGTTCATAATACTATATGAGGTATATGCTTAAAAGCATGCTTTTGCCCAAGTTACCAGCTGTTCTAAGTGACATCAAAATTGGTCAATACATAGTTTATCCAAGAGTTTAAATTAATTAAACAAAAATCCCTTAGAGTGCGGACAAATTATTCAGAGAGGAGACCAATTGATAAGTAAGGTGTGTGTTCAACCTTTTATTCATTAATGAGGAGCTCCCAATAATGTCCATAGTCTCTTAGCAGACACTCTAAATAAATTGTTCATTGGTTTAAATTGGTAAAAGTCCTTCAGAAAGATTACAGTTGAGTTTTCTCTTAAAAATACTTTTGGTATTCAAGCAAGTTAAGAAACAAAGGTTTGCACATATGTATTGCAGCTCACTATTGTTAATCTCATGGTGCCTTAAGTGTATCCATGATTCAAAGTGTATAGGTCATATAAAACGTTAAAGATTGCTTATTGCAATAAGACTTTCTTCAGAAAAAGGGAGAGATGGAGAGAAAGAAAAAGCCTTCTGATAAATATCCCATTTAAGGATAATTAGGTGAAAAATTCTTATGTATTAGATAGAGAAGATTGGATAAAAGGGTTATGGTATGTCAAAATGAAAACGTAAGTATGTCACAAAAAGTCATAGGATTGTCTTGCTACAGTGTTGTATAAGGTTTGATTTCTAAATTTCTGTGTAAAAAAGTATATTTGTTGTTTTTAAACATCCTATGGGATTTAAATATTGGAATATTCATGGTTGTTGGAAAATAAAAGTTCCAATTTATGCCTAAGTTATTTGATATTCAGATGGATAGTGATGTTAAGCTTATTGCCTCTGCTAAAGGATAACGTCATTAAGCTTCTCTTTAGTTTAACAACTAAAGTTTATAGACAAAAAATTAGAGAGATAGATGAACTGGAAGGATAGCCAATAGTTTAGCCCTAACTCTTCAACATAAGTGAGTACTCAGAACATAAGAGAACCTTTGCTGTGACATCCTATAAATCAATGTGACCCAAATTTTCTGATCAAGGTGACTATGGGACCACAGGAGAAAGTGATCAGTGATGTACAGTGTGCCTGAGGAGAGTAACCTAGAGATAAATTAATCTCTCAGGCTTTCTCAGAGAGCAAAATGGTCAGGCAATGGCAGTGACTCATCCAGATGGCTGACATTGACAGAAGATCTACGAGGTGTTGTTCATTGTTCTAAGGTAAACCCTGAGGATATATGGCTGACCTTGCCAGATAGCCAAAGATACATTTTCAGTTGTATAGGTCTTGCATTAACTTGGTCTTAACCATCCAACAGAAAAGTGTAACCACCATGTATGAAAAATAATGTTATATTAATATGCTACACTGGAAAAGGCTCAAGTCAACAACTTCTGACAATTACTAGCTGTGCAAATAATTTACTACTATTATGGAATATTGGACTATGTAGGGTTATATTGCTGATTTCAAATACCTACAATGTGGTACCAAGTATGAAAAGATCCTTTACAGACTTCTCCAAATATAGCTTTTCTAAGTACAATGGAACACCCATCTCTGACAAAACAAAGCAAAAAAGAGAGATGTGTAGTGAACTGCGGAAGCTGGAAAATCAGTCAATGGTGTGTAGGTGAGACTAAGCCTCAGTGCCTAAAGCAAACAAGCTACCTCAGTCCTGAGCTAAACATCATGACTGGTTAATGTCAGCTGCTAGTCACTAGGCAACCTTGTGTCTCGTGTTATTAACTTTGCAAAATTACAAATAAATATGGGTTTCATTGCACTGGCTTGTGAGTCCCGCCCATGAGGTCAACTGGGGACCACGTAGCCCAGGTTGGTCTTCTGGTCTATCCTTCCCATTCATGCCACTGAGTCTTTCCAGGTAGAACCATGAACAGTAAGACCAATGGATCTCTACAGCTCTGCTTAAGCAAGATGGAGCCACTTGGGAAACAATACCCCTCACATGTACACCATAGCAAAATGTCTGGTCTTTAAGGCAGAAAAAAAAAAGAAAATTTCAAAAAATTGAAAATTTTTAGAACAAGAATGGTTCTATTTTGTATATTGATAGTCACTTGAGTTAAGCTTTCCTAGTATTTGTGTTCCCCTCAGAAATTAGTCATAGGTCTAAATTATCTGAATTTTGTAAAAAAAGAAGGAAGGGATCTAGCCCAATTTAAGCAAAAAGGAGGAAGCCCACATATGCTCTAAAACTAGCAGGTTATATCCTATGTACAAGGGTAAAATTTCCTGGGATCATAAGGGAAGTTGAGAAAAAAGTAAAAAAAATGTCCCACCCAAAAATCATACAAACACACAAACAAACAAAAAACTTGGTGGTAAGGACTCAAAATGGCTATCCATGTGATGAGACAAGATGGTGACCAAGGCTAAGGTAGCACACTGAGAATGAAAAAAAACACTTATGATGAAAGTACAGATGGGACTTTAAGGTCAAATGAAGTAAACTGGTGTAAGTAGTTACTCAAGCTAACAGGTTACTAATAGCTAGCTTCCCCAAAGAACAAGAAAGCTGAGCAAAGTATCATGGAACAGATACATGAGGTCAGAAGTGCATACTAATTTCTAAGTCACAGACATGGCACTTGAATTACCTGTTGTGCAATTGGGTCAAAAAGATGCTCTTTGGCTATTTACTGACTTTTATTTTCAATGAGTGACTATGAATCTAAAAGAAAAGCAAAAGGGAGATACATTTCAAGTGGGCTTGTAGGCGTCCTAGGGGTGGAAGAAACACACAGAAGCCTTGCATTTCCCTTCCCCCTCTCACACTGATGGAACAGCAGATAATAGTTCCTGGCACCATAAAAGAATTTCCTGAGATCCCTAGCCTAGGGGAGGAGGAAGAGGAGGAGGAGCATGAGGTGGAGGAGAAAGAGAAGGACAAGGAGGAGGATGAGGAGAAGGAGAAGGAGGAGGAGGAGGAGGAGGAGGAGGAGAAGAAGAACAAAGTTTTCTCTCCATGTGACTCTCTCTAGGCACACTATAGATGATCAATCTCTTTCCTCTGTGGCTTGATAATCTCCATGATCACAAAACTTTGGGCACAACTGAGATTCATGATGTTACACCACAGGTTCACGAATGTCCTGAGTCTTCGCTGACCTTGAAAAGCTAGGGCCAAAATGTTGGCTGGCCTTGCAGCTCTTCTATTTCTCCAATTTTGATCTGTGAACTTAGGTTGATAACCATCAAGAAGAAAAGCTGATTAGTACCCTGCAGCATATGCCATTTAGTTTGCCCCAACTACCTGACTCAATTGTCTTCAGTTGTTGCTGTACATTTCTATTTGTATTTCTTTTGACTTGTTATACTAGGGAGACTATACAATATTTGCACATGTGTGTCTAGTTTATTTCACTTACCAATATATGCTCAAGTGGCATCCACTTCAATAAAAATGCTTCAAGTTTATCATTCTTTGTACCTGAGTAATACTCCATTATACAGAAATATCACATCCTTTTTAACCATTCCTCATGTGACAGATATCTTGGTTGTTTCCAAGATTTTGCTATCACAAATTGTACTGCTATAAACATAGGTGCACATATATCACTGTGATATAATGTTTTCAGTTTGTCTGGGAAAGTTCCCAGTAGGGGGATAGCCGGCTTGAATGGGATTTCCAGTCTTACTCTTTTGAGGAGTCTCCACACTGACCTCCACAATGGTTGTACCAGTCTACATTCCCACCAGCAGTGGAGAAGTGTTCCCTTATCCCCACAGTCTTTCCAACATTTACTTTTGGTTGGTTTTTTTCTGATAGCCATTCTTTCTGGAGTGAGATGGTATCTCAGTGTTGGTTCTACTGCATTTCACAGATGACTAGCGATGTGGGGCATTTTTTCATGTATTTATTCGCTTCTTTAATTTCATCCTCTGAATTGGGTCTTTAAATTTGAGGACTCTGTTATATTTTAGTTCTGTATATGTTCTAGACAGCAGACCTTTGTCTGATTGCTTATTAGTTAGGATTTTCTCAAAATTTGTGTGTTGTCTTTGCACTTTGTTGACAATTTCTTTTGACGTGCAGAAGCTACTTAAGAAGAGTTGATCCCAGTTGGTGATTCATTCACGTGTTTCCTGTGTGAATATATGTTGCCAATACCATGTTGATTTTATCACAGTGACTTTGTAGTATAATTTCAAGTCATGAATTGTGATGCCTCCTGCCTTGTCTTTATTGGCCAAGATTGCCTTTGCTATTCTAGGTCGTTTGTGGTTCCAAATAAATTTTAGGAATGATTTTTCTATGTGTGTGAGGTATGTTGGTGGAAGTTTGACAGGGATTGCATTGAATCTGTGTAGCCATTTTGGGAGTATGACCACCTCCATGATGTCGGTTCCTCTTAGGGTGCTGTAATTTTCTGTGAAATGATCTTTGACTTCCTTAGTTAAGTGAATTCCAAGGCATTTCATTGGAAATAACCAAGATGTCCATCACATGAGGAATGGTTGAAAAAGATGTGATATTTCTCTATAATGGAGTATTACTCAGCTGTTTAGAATGATAAGTTTGAAGCATTTATACTGAAGTGGATGCCACTTGAACATATACTCATAAGTAAAATAAATCAGACACACATGTGTAAATATCATATAGTCTCCCTAGTATAAGAAGCGAAAAGCAGAAATACAAATGGAAACATACAACAACAAGTAAAATCAATTTAGATTGATAAGTCAAAGTGAATGGCATATGCTGCAGGATACTAATCAGCTTTTCTTCTTGATGGTTAACATCCTAAGTTCACAGATCAAAGTTGGAGAAATAGAAGAGCTGCAAGACCAGTCAACATTTTGGCCCTCACCTTTCAAGGTCAGTGAAGACTCAGGACATAGGAGAACCTGTAATGCAACATCATGAAACTCAGGTGAGCTCCAAAGTTTCTGAACAAGGAGATTATGGAGCCACAGAGGAAAGAGATTGAAGTTCTATAGTGTGCCTGGGGAGAGTCACATGAAGAGAAAACTTTCTCTCAGGCCCTCACAGAGAGAAAACTGGTCAAGCATTGGCTGTGACTCATCCACATGGATGACACAGACAAAGGATCTACAGAATAAGGTACAGGACTACAAGAAAAACCCTGAGGGGACTTCACTGATCTCAGAAGAAATATAAAGTACATGTGGTGGTATATAAGTATTGCTCTATCTAGGTCTTAACCATCCAGCAAAAAAGTATAAAAATGAAGTATACATCGCGGGACCATAATATTAAGTTGAGCTTTAAATGGCTATGGTCGACAACATCTTCGGATAACTCATTGTTGTGGAATGCTGAACTTTGTTGGATTGTGTTGTCGAGTTCAAGCACCTAAGTTAGTTGAATGACAATGGAGTGCCCATCTCTGAGATGTGTAGAGCAAGGAAGGGATATAGAATGGAAGAATCATGATGTGTGTGTATGGACAGTACAGTTGAGATTGATAACGCTGTGCTTCTACATAATTCTATGAGGGGCAAGATTTGTACTAATGGTGGTTGGACAGGATATTATGTTGGCTTTTAGTACTATGGACAACCGCTAGGAAAATAACAAGGTAGAAAGTATTAATTATTAAATCTTTGATGTAATTCAGGTGTAAAATTAAGATATGCAAACAACTACAGTCTCTTAATTTACTGACGAGAGACATATGGTATAATCATGTCTATAAGTATAATATCACATATACAACTTTTGTGATACCAAAATGTTATGAAAACAGTTTGCAATGTATTAATTTATGAAATCCATGTTGTCAAGGTATCTTAAAACTGTCTCATTGATATTTGTACTTCAATAAAACAAAAGTAAAATAGGAAAAATAAAAAAAAATAAAGTAATATAAAAAAATAAAAATATGTCAATACTTTGTATTTTAACCCTGGTCACTCATGTTTAACCTGGTGTGGGAATTCATGGCATTTTTAAGCATTGAACCTTATTATTATTATTAAGTTCATTTATACCGTTTAGGTATGAAAAATGATCCTATTCATTATAGAGGACTTATACCTGTGATAAGGACATATCTTAGCTCCATTTTTTCCCCATTACCTTCACCTTCCTTCAATTCCTCTTTCCCTTCTTAGCTACAAAGCTTTTATCCATTTGTTTCTTATTTACTTATTTTTCCTTTTCCTTTCATTCCTTTACCCCGTCTCCCTCCCTAGTTCTTTTTCTTTGAACAGTTTATTAGTATCATAAAATATCTACTATACAATTTGTTTCTTAATTATACTTTTAGTTTCTCACAGCAAGAAGACAATGCGATATTCACATTTGTTTTCTGATTTTTCACTGAAGAGTATGGTCTCGGGCTGGGCATATGCTTGGAGGCATAAGCACCTGCCTCACAAGAGCATGGTACCAAGTTCAATCCACAGCACAAAAAAAAAAAAAAAAAAAGAAAGTAAAAAGAAAGGCGTTTAGGTACAAATGTCACAAGCATATCCTTCAGTATTTCCACTCTTTTTAATTCATTAATTGGTTGGTGGACACTTGATTTGTTTATGAAATTCAGCTATTATAAACTATGCTGGTATAAATATGGATTCACATGTATCACTGTGGTATGATGATTTTAATACTTCAAGGAAAATACAAAGATGGTGAATAGCTGGGTCTAATGGGACCTCTATCTCTTGTTTTCTGGGAATCTCTACATTGATTTTCATAGTGGTTGCACCAATATACATTCCCACCAAGAGCAGAGAAAGGTATATTTTTCCCACATTCTCAAGAGTATTTGCTATTGGTTTATTTCTTGATATTAGCTATTCTTACAGAATGGATATAGAATCTCAGCATTGTTTTATTTGCATCTCTCAAATGACCAATGATTTTGAACACTTTGTAATATATTTACTTGTTATTTCTATTCCTTTCTGCCAAAAGTGGGTATTCATTTCAGAAGCCCAGTGTTGGCTTAGGTCTTTAAATTGGGGAATTCTGATTTTTTTCAATCAATTTTATGTTCTAAATATTAATCTTTTGTCTGATTAACAACTGCATAAATTTCTCTCCCTTTCTGTAGAATGGCTTTTCATTCTTCTGGTGATTTTTTCTTGTTGGGTAAAAGCTATTAAATACAGTGATCTCACAGTTTTTTATTCTTTCTAGTATTTCCCATTTAGTCAGAGTTTTGTTTATGAAGTCTATGCTTCTCCTATGTCTTCAAGAGTTCTACCATTTGTATCTTCCAGCAGATCTAGTGTTTTTGCTCTCATATTTAAATATTGTTCCATTTGAAGTTTTAGTTTAGGGTATGATGACATATATCTTTCTATTTTTAATCTTTAGAATGGGGTTATCCCAGAAACATATATAAAAACCATCTTTCTTCTAGTAAACATGTTTGACCCTGTGTCATAAATAATGTGTGGGTTTGGATTTGTTCCTGCATTTTCTAATCTTTTTGACTGGTACTCATGTCTTTATTTTTGCCAGTGCTATGATATTTTTATCACAGAAAGTCTGAAATATGCCCTTGCCTTTGTTGCCTACACTTCTTTTAACTACTCTATGTCTCTTGTATTTCTAAATGAATTCTAGGATTGTATTCTCTAGTTCTGTAAGGCATTATATTGGTATTTTGATTGGGACTGCATTATATTACATTACATTGATACCAATACCAGTGAAAGCACCTTGCCCCAGTAAAGAAAACTATAGTCTAATCTCCCTAATGAATATAGATGCAAAAAACCCAATACGATACAGGCAAAAAGAAAAAAAAAAAAGATGGTGGCAACCAGAAAGGGGGGGGGGTAAGGAGAAGGAAGGGAAAAATAGATTTTGACAAAAGGAATAAAAATGTAATGTTTTTGTAACCCCTCCCAAGATGATTATAAACTATTTGAACTGCAAATATTTCAGGCTTATGTGTACCAATACAATAAAATGTGATCTATCATATGTTCTTCCCAGTATCATGTTTCATTTATGCTGAGCAAATTATATATTCTTTATCTGTTGGTTGCAATGTTTTGTAGATATATTAGGTCCATTTACTCCGTTTGGTCTATGGTCTCCTGCATAATTTAACTGTGATACTTCTGTCTTGATATTTTGTTAGGATGATATGTATAATGCTGAAAATTAGTATTAATGCTTCCCTTTCTTATTGAATTAAGGTCACTCAAATTCGCTATGGCTTTTAATATTGACTTTATATATTTATGTGGCCCACATGCAGTTTATTATATCCACAACTTATTTCCTCTTCCTGAATTTGCACTTGTGTCTTTATATAGCAGTCCTCCCTGTCTCCTTTTACTACTTTGAATTAAAATCTATCTAAAATGACAACCCTTTCTGGCTTTTAGATTCTATTTTCATGGAATATAATTTACCAGACCTTCACTTGCACTGTAAACATGGGCAGATTTTTATTTTTATTGAATTTGTTCTCTTTTTATTTTCATTATTATGACTGAAGTATTTCTCAGTTTTCCTTATTTCTAACAAAGTACTAAATCTTAGTGTTTATATTTTTCTAAAGGTTTTCTCTTTCATATTCCTTTTAATACTGTTCTATTTAGTATTTTCATTTTACTTATATACTTGAGTTTAATTTTCTTTTCCTTTGTCCTCAATGTGTAAAATTCAGTCATTGATCTAATATCATCTTTAATATAGACCTATAATTTTTTTCTTAGAAACTGTTTTATTTTCCATCAGCCTCATTCTCATTTTGCTTAAGCGTTGGCAGAACAGCTCAAGACCACTCGGTAGTGGCTCCTACCCACTCAGTGGCCTGCCGGTGGGGGCTGCATATTTCCAATCTTCTGTGGCCGGCTGAGCACTCCAGTCTTCAGTAGGGACCTGCTGAATGGGCTCAGAGGGCACCTGCATGCCCTCGGACCAGTCTGCTACCTCAGGCTGAGCAGCAGTGAACTCTGGAGCTGGTGCAGTCCATTCACCCTGAAATTCCTCCTTGGTCACAGCCTTTTCAGCAGCAGCCTGCTCTTCTTTTTCAATGTCTTCAGGATCCCGGTAGAAGTAGAGATCAGGCATGACTTCCCATGGGTGTTCACGGGAGATGGTGCCACGCATGTGCAGCACCTCCAGGGCCAGCATCCACTACATCACACCCACAGAGTGAGCTCCCTTATTGTTGCACGGGTTGGCAACGTCCACATAGCGCAGAGGAGAATCTCTGTTCCACAGAGCAATGGTTGGCAGATTGACATAAGATGCCTCTGTTAGGGACTGGTGGTCAGTCCTGGGGTCAGTAATCACCAGAAGACGTAGCTCTCGAAAGCTGTCTGGATCTGGTTAGTGAAGGTTCCAGGAGTGAAGCAGCCAGCGATAGGAGTAGCTCCAGTAGCAGCAGCAAACTTCAGCACAGCCCGCTGGCCTGTACTCTTAGAGGATATGACGCTGACATCAGCAGGGTTTTCAATGACCACTATGGCCCGCGCTGCCAGGAGGAGCTTCTCCCAAGTCCGCTTTAGATTTATGATGTCGATTCCATCACTTTTCCTTTTATAGATACACTGCTCCATCTGGAAATCCAGGTTGGTGCCACCTAAGTGGGTTCCTGCAGCAAGGAACTTGAGGACGTCCTCCTCCTTCATTTGCAGGACATCAAGGGCTCCAGACATTGTGAAGTTTCCCTTTAAGTTACGATGGGAATCAAGAACAATGCCGTATGGAACCCTGCGTGGGCAGTACGGAAAGCTAGACCTATAAATTTTTGGTGTGCTGTCTTTTTTATTTTCCCAAGATATTTTCCATTTTTCTTCTTATTCCTAGGTTTATATATTTTGCAATATTTTACTGTTTAATTTTCACATTTAAAAATTTTGCAGTATTTTCTTAGCTATTTATTTCTATTTTTATTCCATTATTGTAGGAAATGTACTTGGTATGATTTGAATCTTCTTAAATATGTTATATTAAATATGTTATGCTATGTTTTGTTTTGTTCTTGTAGTTCCTTGAGCTGCAGTAAGAGGCTGGGTACTGGAGTTCTGTCTAACATGCTTTATCCTAAGGAATTTCCCATTTGTAGTAAACAGCAATATGTTTTCTCTTGTTATTAGGTGGAGTTATCCTATATTTGATTAAGTCAAATTGGTCTGTAGTATTTCTTCATTCCTATTTTCTTACTAATCTTCCTGGATACCAACACATTTCTTAAAGTGGGCTACTCAACTCTATTAGTATATAGCTATTTCTCAAATTCATCTGTGTTTGTTTCATTTACTTGGATGATGTGATGATAGGTGTATATATATTTATAATTGTATATCTCTGAGGATTTTATCCTTTTGTTATTATACAGCATCCTTCTTTGTATCTTGTGTCAGTGCTTCATTTGGAGCTTCAGTTTTGATGTAGTTAGAGCCACCCTAGCTCCTTGTTGGTTATGTTTTGCAAGACATTTCTTTTTTTATCCTTTCACTCTCACATTATGTTTATCATACATCTAGAAAGGTGGATGCCCACAATAAATGAATGGCATATGCATACATGTAAATGTTACACTCCATCTTCTTAATTTATAAAACTAAAATGGGGGCTGGAGAGATGGCTCAGTAGAATAAGAGCTTGCCTGGCAAGTGCAAGGGTCTGAGTTCAATCCCTGGTTCTGCAAAAAAAATCCTAAAATGCATTCATATCAATAATTTAAGAATAATTGTGTTTATTCTATTTACTGCCATTCAGTTACTATGTGTTTTTTTTTTGTTTTCAGCTTAATTCATTTGTATTTAAATAATTACTGACTGAGAACTATTGACATTTTGTTAATACTTTTCTAATTATTTTGTATTTTGTCCCTCTATTCCTTTATTGTTTCTTTCCTTTGAGTTTCATCTTTAGTACATTCTTTTCTTTTTCTTTCTTTTTTACTGAGATAAGTAAGTTTTATTTAATTAATGTGTTTATAATTGATCCTAAAATAGTGCTTTCATCTTTTTTTTATTTTTTAAACTTTTTGTTGTTGTTGTGGAGATTAATAGCAATGAGACAGCTTCAAACCAAATTAGAAAGACAGATTCAATAATGAATACATTGCATATTGTTTTTGTAGTGATTTTTTGTCATACAAGGCACATTCTTGATATTCTACTTACAAACACCATTAGAACAGATGTCTCTAATCAATGAATTAAGTGAATGCAGCTGTATACTTATCTTATTTTTTAAAGCTAAATTATAGTACAGTTTCAATAATTAATACTTTCTGCCTTGTTATCTTCCTAGTGGTTGTTCATAAGTACCTTCTTTTCATTTGTCATTATCTTTATGTGTCTACTATATGCATTTTATTTGTAGTTACTATATTACATAAAATATTATTTGTAAGTATTCTAAAATGATACCAACTAACTTTAATCACATACAAAACATTATTCTTTTGTTTCTTTATATTATTTTGTTGCTGATGTCCTAAACTACATCTTTATTCATTTAATAATTTTAAGATATTATGAACTGATTTCTACTGATCTGTTTAAAGGAGCAGGTAATGCTAACATGATTTCCTCCTTTTTTCTTTTCAAAAATTTTGACCAATGTTTATATCAGGTAAACTGTATAATTAATTTGAAGACAACAATATGCAATACAAAAATCATTGCTATATTCCTATTATTTTATATAATGAAATTTTGTATCATTTCTAGTGGTATATTTTTACTGTTTTTTATTCTCTTAAATAAATAAAGGGCCAGCCAAATAGATCAGCAGACTAAAGGACCTGCTTAGGCAGACACAGTGACCAGAGTCTGATCCCTGGAACCACAAGTCCCACTGGCTCCTCCCCTGGAGTGTGCTAATGTGAGGACTGTGACTAGGCCTGGTGGTGCCCTCCTGTAATACTAGCTCTTGGGAGGCTGAAAACAGGAGGATCACTAGGAGTCCAATCCTTGTAGTGAGATCGTATAGACCCTGTACTAAATATAAAATAAATAAGTATATTGTGGTCAGGATTAACCACTCTGGCATGCACAACACAGGTATGACCAGCAGCCCCAGCAGCAGGTAAGAGTTCATAGCATCAGTGAGAATATGACAAATTGTTTCCCAAAGAGTAATGCAGAGCAGATGGCTGGTATGCAAATTGAACTGGTTCTATGCTCCATCATGCAGACACATAGGAATAGGAGTGGGCGAGTGGTACTACCATTTTATTTCAAAGGGCTGAGGGCAAACTCCAGCAGTAGAATAGTCCTGCATTACTTCACCCAGCATCCCCAAATGAAGTGAGGGAAGAACCATCTGGTTACTGTGTGGAAAAATCTTACAATAATAGTGATTAGTTCTTCTTTCAAACTTTCATAAAACTTAGCACTGAAGTCCTGTGACCTAGAATGGCAATGTCCATGAAACTATCACTATGGAAACTCCAAAAAGAACGCATCTGAGATGGCTGTGCTACTTTTAGGTAAATTGGATAAGGAGTAAATGTAAAGTTAGAAATTTTAAAAAGGAAAGTGAATGTACCAGTCACAATAATATAAAGTCTCAAATTATCACAAATGTTATTGTTAATTTATACAACATTTTAAGAGTCTCATGCTCTACCGATACCATAATCTATCCTGGAAAAGTAGGAAAGAGGTAAGTGCCTATTGCTGTTAATGAGGGAAATATTTAGGGAGATTAAGAAGATGAAGTAGTGAAAACATATGCCATTATACTGAGGAATTTCAACTATCTTGTCCAAAATAATAACATTTGTCACCAGCTTCCTGGCTTAGGTTCACCAGTCTCCTCTTCAGGGGTACAATGACAGAATGAAACATAGGCAAAGTACACATATTTTAGTTTTAAAGTATGCTGAAATTGATGGTCAAATCCCAATAAATATTCTGACCAAAAGGCCAATGATTTACACACTTAAGTAAGAATGTATATTTTTCTTTTCTATCTTTTTCTTTTTTTTAGGGAAGGGTCTACAGGGTGTTCAGGGTCTCACTACTAGGTCAGACTCGTAGTGATCCACTTGTTTACAGCCTCCCAAGAGCAGTGATTACAGGTGCATGCCACCACACCCAGTCTTGGTCTTCATTAGATGCACAGCTTAATCAGGGAATGTCTTGGCCTGCAGAAAGTGATGAGGTAAATTGCTGACCTAGTTGAGGTTCAAGTATTAAGGAACAATGCACTTTTGAAAAAGTGGGCATCAGCACGTCATGGTTAACTAATAACCTGATAGCTTGCCAGGTTCAACTACTGAGCTAAAAGAAAGTTGGATGTGTCAAGTTCTTAGCTGCCATGCTATCTTGCTTTGAGGTAACAGAGGTTTACAGACCATTAGCTTAAGTTCTTGACATTGGCTTAAAGATTAACCTGTCTGAAAGCCATCCTAGTGTCTCCTCAGAAGTCATGTAGGCCTAGGATAGATTCTCAGTTTATTTTTATGCCAACTTATTTATGCTAATCACTACCCACTCTGCACAGTGCCAAGCAGATCCTAAGAAATTTGTGCAATACCAGGATAATCCAAAGACAAATTTATGTCTAATTAATTAGATCCATATATATAGCTACATTTTCTAAGTGAAAAAAAATACATATTCTAGGGTGGACCAAATAGTTCAGTGGATTAAATTGACTGGAAGAAGGTACAGAGGCATGCAGTGCGGTCCCTGGGCCTGCCATGCCAGCCCCACCCCTGGGTCACACTGAGACAGCAACTGAGACTGGTGGTAGTGGCGTGCACCTGTAATCTCAGCTCTTGGGAAGCTGTCAACAAGTGGATCACTACAAGTCTGATCTAGTAGTGAGACCCTGAACATCCTATAGACCCTTCCCTAAAAATAAAGAAAAAGAAAAAAGAAAAACACGCATTCTTATCTAAGTGTGTAGATCAGTGGGTAGGGCATTTTCGAAAAGGCAGTGCTACCTTTAGTGATAATGAAAGTTGTCCTACACAGTAGTTGTGCTTTTTCTTGCCTCCTTTAAACCAGTCATAAAGGTTTACAATAGTTTAATTTGTTTGTTTTTCCTTATACTTTGTATTTTTGTTATTTTATGTTGTAATATATTATTATAATCATTTTTATGTGGATAGTTTATGTAGAATCAATCATTTGAGTTTCCATTATTTCTTATGGAGAAAAATGTTTAATACACAAGTGCTTTTGATTGCAAGCTTGTTTCCAGAATTATTTCCTCTATCAAGACACAGTTTCACTTTATTTGCAACTGTAGGATTATATAAAAACCAAAATGATATATAAGACCAAATACAAGCAGGGTATTAGATTAGTGAGTTAACAAAACTTTTATTGCTTAACATCATAAGAAACCAAAAATTCCCACCTCAAGTAGTGAAGCATAAAATGGGTCAATATGACAACCCATACAAAATATTATCAGAAGTTACAGTAGGCCTTGGAAGAGGAAGCACATGTTTATCAGAATATTAATTTAAGCTTTATGGCTGTATGGTTTAAAAAGAAATTGATAGGTAGACTGTGTTGATAACTTGTTTATAAAGAAGTCCCTGTATGCCCAAATGCCATTTTCTGAACCCAAACAGATGTAGAAAGTTATGTGTGTTAGCTTTGCCCCTAAGCATAATTTCATGTTGGATTCTTGCAAAAATAGGGAAACACTATAAACTGATTCTATCCACCACTTTACTCACGTTGTATTCTGTATTACTATAGTACAAAACATCTTAGTACGTTTTAGCTTTTCCAGCTCTCCATTCTCAATCTTTGTTATATTATCTAGTTACTGAAATCATAAGGACAATTCTAAGATAGACTGTGTTGATAAGTTCTGCACTTATCTCTGTGGGTTTTTCTTTCCGTTTATTGTCCTAGTTCTAGGTTTAGCACTTCTTGAAATAAGAAGACTGAGGAATGCTGGCCAGATATTTTTGTTAGAGGCAACTTTTATTCTAAGAGTTCCATATATAATTTAAATAATTAGAAAATATTAATTTATTACATTTCAGAAAGCCTAATAAAAAACAGGTACTGCCTCTTCAATATTTTAAAATATCAGGACTATGCTTCTTATTTATAATGTAAAAATTTCTTATCACTTAAAAAAAGACCTACATGGGATAAGCTAGAGGTCTTCAAGTTGGCTTTCTTTTCTGCAACCAATTTTCTTCTAGTTTTTTAGTGGAATTGTCTTAATAATAATCATTGCTGAAAGGAAGAGCTCAAAATTTAAAACAGGTTTCTTAAAGCATACTTTTTAAATACAACAAGTAAATATCAAAACATAAATTCTAGTGGAAGGAGGAAATGAAGAGGAAAAAAAATCAACAGTAGGATAAAATTTGAGAGAACATCAGAAAGGTTTATTCTCTGTTGCTAAGCAGAAACTGAGGCTCATTAATTTTGGTGAAAATGAGAATATTTGTGAAAGAAAATAAACTTAGTCATTTTCTCTTTAAGGCTTCTTATTCCCTCAGTAAGTATCATTTCATTCCACTTAAAGATGAAATGAATGAGTAATTCACATTGGTTCTAAGAAAAGTTTCTTTCTGTGAAATACCATAAATATAATGAGAAAGGAGTATGTTTACATAACTTTTCTCCAGAATACAGAGCAGCTATAAATGATTTAAGAGTACCAAGCCCTCTGACTTTCAAAATGTTCACATTACAAAAAAGTACAGTTGTAGTTTAGGACACACAAACATGATTTCAATAATAGAAGATTAATTCATTATCTGTGAAAACTACAATGCAAATCTGTAGAACTGTTTATTCAAACACATGAACTGGCAGATTTTTTAATATTTTGATTTCAATTCGGCTGCTGGGATAGTACAGCTTAAGTATGACAAAGCACAACATAGTGCTTTAAATACAGAGCCACACATTTTAGAAAACTATTTTTGCCTTGATATTTCATGTATACTTTACTTTTTGGCATACACTATTTTTCAAATTTTTAAACAAAAATTCAGTTTATTCTTATTCTTCCATTTGTGGAAGCTGCCATCTGTAACTTCCAAGCAAGCAAATACTTTTGTTTCCTACCTCCTTGCTAACAAAACTATACATATTGTATTGTCTTCGTTAGGCAAAGTTAGCTTTCTATATTTCAATGAGAATGTCATTTAACCTCTTCACGAACAAAATGCCCAGAGTATTAATGAAGCCATATGCTATTTAAATAAATCCTCTCGTAAAAGAGATGGAGAATTAACTTGCTTTACTCTGAAATCTTTGTAGTTACCTGTCAAATTTCTATGTATAGCTCACCTCTATGTGAGTCTCCTCTGGCCTGTTTCTGTCCCAATTCCACCTTGGTTTTATTAATGGTTAGTTTTGTATCATCATCTCCATCTTCAAAATTTTTCTTTAGAGCATTCATTAATCCCTCACTAGGATCTACCTCAGAATTGTAGGATGGCTTTTCTTTTTCTTTGCACTCTCTGCCAAGATGAGTTAAATACTCCCATAGGCTGTTTTCTGTTTTCCTTCTACACAAGATAAAAACAGTGCCAGTCTTGATTTTTTGAACCACCTTCCACTGAGATTGGTCTCTAGAGATTGTTCACAATCACAAAGTACCTCCCACTTAGATTCTTTACCGAAAGTTCAAATGACCTCTCTGTTAAATACACCTACACATTCTCAGCAGGAACTTGATGGACTTTAGTTAAGAAAATGTAGATTGTTTTACAAACTTACCTGACAGATACCATTCATAATTACTGATCTTCACTGTGTGTCCTGTTGTGATGGGAGCAACCACAGCAGCTTAATTTTCATTGTCAAGGAATTCTTTTTGCATGTGATATTTGTTGTATCTTTGTGTCTCTCTCGACCTTGGACTTCTCAGCCATGAGGGCATTGCATATTGTCTTCCTAGTGGCTTTTTCCAGGAACCCCTTTATATCTTTTAGATCATTCTGAAACCCTCCAAAGCTGAAGCCATGATAGGGAGAGGTCAGACCCAAGGCTAGGATGGAGGTATGTGTGCAATGACCCAGTGCACTCCCTATAAGCCTGGATCTCACTAGCTGAAGTGCAGGGACTACCATGTGTGCTCCCAACCTATGTGAGACATGACACACACTTTTTAGAAAGCCTGTTTTTGGCTTGGCAATCTAAGTGCCTGCCTAGCAAGAGCAAGGACCCGGGTTTGATCTTGGTACTGCATGCTGTGCTGGCCACCGAATCCAGGTGTGGTTCTGTGTATCTGTAATCCCAGCCTGGGGAGGCTGAGAGAGGAGGACCAAAGAGTTTGAGCTGCTCTGAGATGTGTATGGAGACTCTATAATAAATAAACAAATAAATAAATAATTTTTACAGTATGAAAAGAAAAATGCCTGTTTCCAGTCACTTATATTTGGCCTTATAATGGTGGTGATGATCAGAGATTTCCTATGCCTGACATAGACCAAACACAATGTGAAGTGTTGCTAGTTTCTAACGATGTCACTAGTTTTAGGGAAATGCATATAATACAATGAAAAACTTCATGTAATACAATGGTGATAGTTTTCCTTTTTAAAAATTGTACATAAGTCTAAACTAAAGAAAGCATTCATGGTCTAATGAGAGAACTGATTTGGTGACAAATGAAATGGCTCTTGTTTCAGTTTTCCATTATCCTCATTATAACAATATACCCTAATCTAAGTTATGTGGATGTTCTCTTCCTCCTTTTTTCCTCTCTTTTGCCCTCGCTCTACACAGATTTACATTATTTTTGCTGTACTCATTCTTATAATGATGTAAAATGTAATGCTGTAAAATTATAATGATTCCTGTCTGATATAATGAAGTATGACAAATGAAAAGTCACCATGGCACAGTGTTAGATTGAGTTTCTTATGATGTCAGAAGAAGAATTATCTTCTTTGAATGATCCTGGATAGTTAAGACATGATCATATTGATGGCTGGATATCAGAAGGATATTATATAAATGGTTGATGACCCTAATGATTCAGTGTTCTTACTACAACTTTTTTGAAGAACACTGTAATCGGAAGTTATTGTCTTTTTCTTTTTAATAGATCCACAGTATTCCACTTTAAGATTTTAAATCCTAAATTATCATATAGGACACTGGCATAAATTAAAATAAAGCATACTTGAGCTAACCACAATAATACCTTTAATATAGATCTGATAACCAAATAAACTACTAGACAACCAATAGGCAACAGCCATAGTGTATGAATACCCTGCACAAAATAGTCATTCATATTCCAGGTGATATGAAGTGGGATAGCTTAGGATTTTATTATACTGCCTCAAATGACATGCAATTTAAAAAGCATTAATTTTTTCTAGAATTTTCTATTTAACATTTTCAAACCTCAATTTAGTATAATAAAACCAGAAAAAACAAAAGTATGAATGAAGTGGGATTCTTGGTTTTACTTTTGGCTTCATTTCCATCAATAATAGAAGAGAAAGGTTGTGAAGGAGGAATGATGAATTGGAAGGACAGATGAAAGAAAAAGGAGGGATGCTGGAAGGAAGGAAAGAATTCAAAGAAATGGGGAAGAAAACAGAAAATAATAGATAAAGGAGGTAACAAAGTGTAAAAAAAAGATACAATTTTTAAAATATGAATGCTATTATTACATATGCTCAAGAGGATTCATATTTCAAACTTTTTACTCTTTATGCAAACTTCCGTTTAAATATAAACATTGCCAACATGCTCCTTTAATCTTTATAAAATATGTGCCTTTGTTTAATATTATGGTATGAAATCAAGCTTAAATGTTAACCTAATGGCTTGGAAACAACTTAGGAGATTAGTAAAACACACTTATGGGTGTGTCTGACTGGGTCATAGGGCCACGACATTGTGACATATATCTGGTCCCGTGTACCTTCCTCTCTTGCACTGTTCCCATGCTCTACATGCCAGCCACCATCCTTGCTCTGCCACATTCTTCTACCATAATATTTCTGCCTTATAGCTAGCTTACTACTGACTGAATCCTTTGAAATTATGAGAAGTCTCTTGAGAGCTGAATTATACACAAGCCCACACTGGGAATGGTACAGTAAATATCACAACATGCCAACAATGAAAATTTCAGAGTGCATTTGGGGTAACATGTAAAGAATACACTTACAATGGTTTCAGTTCAGTGAGTAAACCCAGTCACAGAGTAGAAGATATTTTCTTTCATAAAGATCTCTTTTATTTATTTTCTTTTTACTACTCTTCAAGTGGTACTTCTTTATGCTTTACGACTTCACTATTTTTAGGTTTCTGTGGATCTGAAGCAGATAGCAATGTGAGTTGATAGCTAAGCTATTTTTCAGTGAAATATGGGTTTCCTTACTATCTTCCAAAGTCATCTTTAATTTTGAAGATTCAGTTTTGAACTCTTTTCCTGATTTGATCCTCTTAATATTTTTCTTTTGCATCTTCCTATTGTAAAGCACCTTATTTAACTACTTTGTAAATGTGTTTCTCCTAATTACTCTGACTGGTATTCTCTGGCAATGTATTCAAAGTTTACCACACAGGTTTCTGGACTTACGAGGAGCCAAATGTTGTGTGCTGGTTTGTTACAACACTTGTGTTTACTCTGATGCTAGACAAGATATAGTACATCTGTTACCTCTATCACCTGCAGGATAATTAACCTACAAAACACCCTCTGTGTTCACAGAGGTTTTGTGACCTAAACTTTCTTGACGTTCATGTCCCCTAAAAATTATCCAACAAGATTGATGGATTGATTGCAAAACTTAGTTTTTCAAACTTTCCAATGAGTAGAAAAAAACAGCTCATTTGGCAGGTTTAGGTGGTGCTTCCAACAGAACTCTAGGAAATAATCTGAGAGACGGTTTTACAAAGAATCTTGACAAATCTCTCAGATTAGTATGTTTACTTTCTCCCCAGTGAGAGTATATATACTGAAGATGAAACCAGGGGCCAGAACATCATCCAAAGGAAGTAATGTTCACACACAAGAAACAAATTCTTGGAAAAACTTGTTACATCTATTAAGTTATTTTTCATAAATACACAACAAGAACAGTCCAAAGGTCTAAAGTAGGTATATTTTCATTAGGACCTAAAGTTTATAAGTTCTAATAAAAGCAAGTTTTTGATGAAATTCTAGCATATATATATATATATATATATATATATATATATATATATATATATGTATATATATGCCAACTTATTAAATATACATTATTAAGTATCCATAAATTAGTTCATGTACCTTAGGAGTGGCATGTCATATTTACATTTTAGTAAGTATTCCAGATGATCCTCAAGTGCACAAAGAAATAAAAGTCAAATGCTGTGCATACATTATAGCAAACTCTTGCCTTTACTGCTTCAAGTCAGCATTTAGGAGGACAATGAGAAAAGGGTAATCAGTATAGAAACATTTGAGAGAAATAAGATATGCATTAGGTGTACTATTCAGTTTTGTGTATTCAATAAACACAAAAATTTGGTTAAAGATCATCATTAAAATACAAAGGCATTTAACTTATTCCAAGTATGCTGAATCTTCTTGACAGCTGTTATACACATTGAAAGTCACATTTATTTTGCAAAAGCTCTCTGACAGATTCTAACTCACAGCAAGATTTCTGAATATGTAATATTGAACTAGGTAGAACTCACTTTCTGCTTATTTATCCCTTATAAATTGAACAGCTTTTAAAAAAAATTTTATTGAGAAAAAAATTTCAATGAGATAGTTTCAAAACAGGTGGGTATGAGAGTTACAACAATTAATACATTGCATATTGCTGCCTTCGTAGTAGTCATTCACAGCACAAAATGCAGACATGATATCCTGTCTGAACACTATTACTACAAATCTTTCTTCTTACTGAATTAAGAGAAAATATTTATATATCTATCCTAACTATTTTGTATACACATATACAAAATTGTCCTTCATTTATATCTCATTTTCTGTTTAGATTTGTCAGAGATGGGTATTCCATTGCCATCCCATCCAAATATTGTAGGCCCATGAATACAGCAAAATATTCCAATATAGTCCAGTAGTCCACAATAGTATTGTGTTATCCACAGGACTGACAATGTCTGAATCTGTTGACTTGAACCTTCCATAGCTCAGTATGTTAACAGGACTTCATTTTTCATGCCTGGTTTCTACATTTTTCTGCTGGATGGTTAAGAACAAGATAAAGCAAGACCTATATAAACAAGAAATGTAACTTTTGTATCTGATGGAGTCAGTTAAACTCCCTCAGGATTTATACTGAAACTTTGTACCGCAGTTTGTAGATCCTTTGCCAGTGTCAGCCTTGTAGATGAGTCACGGCCATTGCTTGGTGAATTTGCTCACTGTGAAAACCTGAGAGAATGTTTTCTCTCCATGTGACTCTCTTTAGGCACACTCTACATCATTGATAACATTCCTCTATGGCCCCATAATCTCCTTGATCAGAAAATTTAGGACACAACTGATTTAAATGATGTTAGTATAGGTTCTCCTATGTCCTAAGTTTTCACTGACCTTGAAAGGCTAGGGCCAAAATGTTGGCTGTCCTTGCAGCCCTTTTTTTTGTTTCTCTGATTTTTGGTCTGCAAACTTAGGTTGTTAACTCTCCAGAAGAGAAGCTTGTTATTACCTTACAGCATATGCAGTTGGGTTTAACCTCACTATCTGCCTGAATATCAAACATTTTATGCATAAGATGGAACATGTATTTTCCATCAAGTATTGATATGTTAAACCTTAAGCCTCTACCAAATATGGAAAAAGAATTTTAAAAAACATTAAAAATATGAATAATCAGTTATATATTTTTATATAGAAATTTAGAAATCTAGCCATATACATCATTGTAGCAGGACAATTATGTGACATTTTCATTTCTTCTCTTTTTTTTGTTTATTACCCTTTAAAAAAAAACATTTACTTGAGATGCAGTCTGGCCGTAACTGGTATGTCATGACAACCAATATGTATTTGGAAGACTAGAATGACAGGCATTCCAAGCATGACTCCACTATTACACATTGTTGTCTTCAGTGCAGTCGCTCATTTCACAGGTATCAGCATATATAGTTAGTCAGGATGAGAATCCCACCAAGTAACTGCTAGTTTCAACAACCTCCTAATAGTTCTAAGGATCATTGCCCTACACATCTTGTGAATATAAATCTATGGTTTTGCCCCTGTCATGTTTCCTAGATTTTCTCATAACCCTCTTTTCATTGTCTAATCCTCAAGTTCTCACTTTCCTTTTAATTGTGTTATACTTTTCTATATGTATTTCTTCTTTTGAGTTCTTATGATATTTACACATGTTGGTCTGGTTTATTTCACTTATGGGTATATCTTCCTGTGGCATCCACTTAAATATACAGGCTTCAAGTTAATCATTCTTTATAGCTGAGTAATACTCCATTGTATAGAAATACTGCATCTTAGCCGGGCGTGGTGGCGCATGCCTGTAATCCCAGCACTCGGGAGGCTGAGGCAGGAGGATTGTTGTGAGTTCAAGACCAGCCTGAGCTACAAAGTGAGCTTAAGGCCAGCCTGAACTGCATAGTGAGACCCTGTCTCAAAAAGACAAAAAAAAAAAAAAAAAAAGAAATACTGCATCTTTTTCATCCATTACTCAGGTGACGGGCATCTTGGTTGTTTCCAAGATTTGGCTATCACAAGTAGTGCTGCTATAAAAATAAGTACACATACATCACTATGATTTGATGTTTTCAGTTCCTCCAGGAAAATTCCCAGTAGGGGGACAGCTGGCTTGAATGGGATTTCCAGTCCTATTTTCTTTTCCTTCTTTTTTTTTTTTTTTTTTTTTTTTTTTGGTGGAACCAGGGTTTGAACTCAAGCCCTTGCACTTGCCAGGGAAGCGCTTATTCTACTGAGCCATCTCTGTGGCCCCACTATTTTCTTAAGGAGTCTCCGTATTGATTTTCATATTGATTGCACAAGTGTACATTCCCACCAGCAGTGGAGAATGGTGCCTTTCTCCCCACAGCCTCTCCAACATCTTTTGTTATTTGATTTGTTTATGATAGACATTCTTCCTGTGGTGAGATGGTATCTCCATGTTGTTTTAATTTGCATTTCAAGGATGGCTACTGATGTGGAGCATTTTTTCATATATTTATTTGCTTCTTTAATTTTGTCCTCTGAGAAATGTGTATTCATCTCAGATGCCCATTTTTGAATAACATCTTTAAATTTAAGGGCCCTGATTTATTTTAGTTCTTTATAAACTCTGGAGAGCAGATCTTTGTCTGAGTGTTTATTAGGTAAGATTTTTCAAAATTTGTGGGTTGTCTTTTCACTTTGTTCATAATTTCTTTTGATGTGCAAATCTTCTCAGTAATAGTTGGTCCCAGTTGTTTATTATTTCAAGTGTTACCCATGTGATTTGATTTTTGTTCATGAACCCTATGTCTTCAAGAGTTCCTCCTACTTTCTCTTCTTGGAGATTTAGTGTCTCTGTTTTAATGTTTAGATCTTTGATCCATTTTGACTTTTGCTTAGTGCATGGTGATAAACCTGGGTCAAGTTTTAGTTTTTGACACATACAGATACAGTTTTTCCAGTAGCATTTGTTAAAGAGGCTATCTTTCTTCCAGTAAGCCTGTTTGGCACCTTTGTTGAAGATCAGGTTGCTGAGTGTGTTCATAGAAATTTCTGCATTTTGTAATATGTTCCATTGATACTCAGGTCTATTTTGTTGCCAGAACCATGCTGATTTTATCACAGTAGCTTAGTAGTATAATTTCAAGTCAGGAATTGTAATGTTTCCTGCCTTGTCTTTGTTGACCAAGATTGTGTTTGCCATTCTAGGTCTTTTCTGGTTCCAACCAAATTTTAGGAACAATTTCTCTAGGTCTGGGTGGTATGTTAGTGGAACCATGATAGGGATTGCATTAAATTTGTATAGCAATTTTGGGAATATGACCCATCTTCACAATTTTGGTTCTTCCTATTCAGCAACAAGGAATATCTTTCCATTGTCTGAAATCCTCTATGATGTCTTGTCTCAGAATACTGTCATTTTCCTTGAAAAGATCTTTAACTTCTTTAGTTAGATGAATTCCAAGATATTTTGTTTTCTGTGGTGCTATTGTAAAAGGTATTAATTCTGTAATTTCTCTCTCAATGTGTTTGTTATCTGTGTAGAGGAATGGTATTGAATTTTGGGTATTGACTTTGTATCTTGCTATGCTAGTGAATTTGTGTATCATTTTATTAGCTTTGAGACAGAAAAACACTCTACTTTTCTATATTCAAAAGTAGGATTTCAATTAGCACCATGATACTATTAATTAGCACCATGATTTCAGATAGTTTACTTAGCATACTAGAGCTCTTGTTTTCTTAGCAAAAAGTAATTATATATAAAACAGAATGGATACTTTGATAAAACATTAACAAATTTAGTCACACAAATAGCCACAAGTCTGTTACAGGCATGGCAGAAAGCAATATTTTGATAAAAACCAAATTTTACATTTATTTTTAATTTTTGACAATCTTGAATATTACATCTTTTTCATAAGAGAGTTCTTTGAATAGGGAAGTGCTATATTCAATTGTGAATAAAACAAGTGAGCTTTAAAGGATATTTTTTAAACTGGTAGAACACACAAGAATTATGAGTTCTAAGATATCAATAAATATAGCATTTTTCAAGAAAGTTCATTAAGAAATCATTACATATGAATTTAATGAAAATTATTCATGAGATTATTGAAAACAATTTTCTTTCTCTGGAAACATGAAGAACTTATGTATTTGGAGAACGGTAAATTTGATTAATTCTTAGGGCTATGTCCTTTGATATTGTGACAGAAATCAAGACAAATTTGATAGAGACCAGACAAGAAAAGGGGTAAGGAAAAAGTTTCTAAATACCCCAGAAAATCATCTGTTTGTTTAAATTTGAGAGATTCAAGTTGTTAAATATGCCCCATCTTGAAAGACATAAAAATAGTTGACTCATTTGGAGACCAATAGTGTTCTCAAAGAAGCAGAAAAATGAAGGCACAATACATTTTAGCAATAAATTGGCACAGCAGTGTACAAGTATTTAGGCAATGGAAGTAGCAGTATATCAGTAAGGTCTATTATGATTATGTGTCTCAGCCAAATTCAGCAGCAATTATTGGTTCCAGTGTTAAGTTTTTTTTTTTTTTTGTTTTTTTTTTGAACCGGGGATTGAACTCAGGCCCTTGCATTTGCCAGGGAAGCATTTATTCCACTGAGCCATCTCCCTGGCCCCAAATGTTAAGTTATATGTAAGGAGTTGTCTGTCTAACTCAGGCCAAGTTTCTCTTGTAAACTCTTCTGCAACACAGACCACCTCCAGATAAACAGAAGGAAAGAAGAAAGGCAACCCCCAAATTAACAGGGTGATAAGAGACTAAGTTTCAAATCAGAATTGATTGAATTTAACTTAAATTCCAAAAATTCAGCTATTCATCAATAAGCTGAAAAGAAAGATAAGCTTATGATCTAATTTATTTCAGTTACAAAGACAGAAGATTAGGGACATACTTGACCTCCTATGGTTGGTAACTATACCCAATAAACTTTTTCTATTTAGATTAAATTGCTTTCCTAATAAAAAAAATTATATACTTCTCCAGTATTTCTACTCACATCACTTTTTGACCTTCATCTAAGGTTACAAATAATATATATGTCTTTGGATGAAATATTATTAAATCTCTGCCATGAATGTAGTGCTCCAAAACACTGACTATTTTATAAAAACAAATCTTGTTTGAATAGCAAATCATACATAGCACCCGTGGCGCATGCCTGTAATCCCAGCACTCGGGAGGCTGAGGCAGGAGGATTGTTGTGAGTTCGAGACCAGCCTGAGCTACAAAGTGAGCTTAAAGCCAGCCTGAACTGCATAGCGAGACCCTGTCTCAAAAAGACAAAAAAAAAAAAAAAAAAAAAAAAAAAAAAAAAAAAAAAAAAAAAAAAAAAAAAAGTGAATTAGGCCACTATAGGCTTGCACCACCTATTTTCAAGTTAGAGATGCATAAAGGCAGTTACTTTTTCAAAAACTTTGCTGGCAGAGTATTAAAATAAATGCTACCATTTATACAGATGTAGATTAATGAAACAGTGATCATTAAGCACAATTGCAGTAACTATTGCAAACTACAGCATGGACTCCAATAAGTTCAGTTCTATCCCTCAAGATAAATTAACTACCTCTTTGCATGACAGGGTGCCACTAAGTAGATTCAAACTGTTGCAAAAGCTAGATTCTACAACGCTTATCATGACTGCTGCATTATACATCTTTTTGAATCAATGGTTCTCATCCTTAGTCATATATGAGAATCATCTCAAAAGCTTTTATTTTATTTTATTTTATTATTTGCCATACTGGGGATTGAACTCAAGGCCTTCCTCAGCAAAGTAATCTGAATTGTGCAAGGGCCACATCCTCAGTATTGGGGGAGAAATTCAGCTAAATGTATCCGCAGTGGATGCAAGAAAAACACATTGGTGTAGGATAGGAGGAAAAGGAAAAGCCAAAACATCAAGAACACATGGGCATGAATCAGCCTAACTGTAAATGAGCTAAGGCAGAAAAGTCTCACAAGGAATGAAGCCAATCTGTTGATAAAGCTGAAAACCTTTTTATATATCTTCTTACCCTTTGATCTACCTCTGCTTTCTACCTGCCTGACATGAACTAGTTCTGCTCTGCCATGCAGATAGATAGATAGATAGATAGATAGATAGATGATAGATAGACAGATATTAGTATGTATATGTATGTATGTCTACATATGTATATATATGCACTAGCATGTATATATATATGTATATATATATACATATATATTTACACAAATATATTCATATATACATGTCACATATATATGGCCAAAAATTTAAGTTATTGTGAGAAATTGATGTGACCCAGCCTTATGTTAGGAGATGTTAGTATATGCCATTATAGTCATCAGACAATAGTTAGTTACGGGCCTGGGATATAAGTCAGCAAGACTGACTGACAGGCATGAAGTTGTGAGTTCAATTCCCAGTGCCAAAAATATATTAATTAATATTATGAAGATATGAACATTATTAGTCATTATGGCTTTATTTTTGTGCATATAAATAATTTCACCAAACAACACAGTATGCATTATTTTAAGTCACTTCAAGCATTTTTACAAATATAGATCAAAATGTAGACATAATAAATAATCACAAGGCCAGGGAGATGGCTCAGTGGAATAAGCATTTCCCTGGAAAGCTCAAGGGCCTGAGTTCAATCCCCAATTCTGCCAAAATCAACCAATCAATCAATAAAATAATCACTACAACAAAAAGATAAGTGATTACTCTGAAAGGGCAAGTGTGAACAATTGGAGATAGGGGAAGATTTTAATAAATAGGATGGAACATACCACTGTTTGCTTTCTGTCTTGCATTATTTTTGCTAGTGCAAAATATCCAACACCTGGGTTAAAGGAGGAAAAATTTATTTTTTCTCACAATTTGTAGAGGTTGCAGTTCATGTCTGAGCAAGCAGAAAGCAGTGAGAGAGATCAAGGATGTAGGAAGGATACATGCTTTTTTCCACCTCTTCCCAGGAGGTTTCACCTTCCAACAACAAACTAGCTATAAACACACCCATGTACTAATCCAGTATCACATTCAGGATGCAGTCACCTCTCAAGAGCCCCACCTATGATGAGTCTGTGAATCTTTGGGTGACATTAAGATACAGCAATAGCATTCTGATTCTGTCCTATAAAGGCAAATGTTCATAGCTTTATGGAAAATGGATTTAGTCCATCTCTAAGAGGTTTCAAATTCCTTACAGGTTCACCATTGCGCAGAAGTCCATGTCCAAATTCTCCTCTGCAACTTCACTCTGAGCAATGGCCATATCCTTAGTATTGGGGGAGAAATTCAGCTAAATGTATCCACAGTGGATGCAAGAGCCCCCACAAAGATGAAAAGAAAGTTAAACACTTGCAATATACAATGGCACAAGACAAATGTTCACATTCTAAAAGGGAGATAAAAAGGGATGGGATGAAAGCAAAACCCAAATCTAACAGAGACAACCTTAAGTCCTATAGTTCCATGTGCAGCATCCAAGGCAATCTGCGGCAAGATGGGAACTTCAAAGGGCTGAGGCATTTCTCCCCATATGACAGTGCTAGTGGTTGGAGCTCTTGGAGTTCTCTCGGGCTGCCTTTGCTCACTCCTGAAGCTTTTTTTTTTCTTATTAATTTTATTGAGAAACAAATAACAATGAGACAGTTTCAAAAGCGATTAGTAGGATAGTTTCAATAAGTAATGTATTGAATATTGTTGTCTTCCTACTAGTTATTCATAGTACAAGATGCAGACATGATATCCTGTCCAACTACTATTAGTCTTTCTTTTCACTGAATTAAAAGAAAGTAGCTGTACATCTATCCGAACTATTTTGTATATGACAGGGGCAAAGACATACATTTATTTGTACAAGATGGTGAAGACAATGATCCTGAGAATCTTCAGCAGGTTTTTGAAGCTAGCAGTCAATTGGTGGGATTCTCACCCTGACTAACTATATATGCTGATACCTGTGAAGTAAGCAACTGCACTGAAGTTAGCAATATGTAATAGTAGGATCATACTTGGAATGCTTGTCATTCTGGTCTTCTAAATATGTACTGCTTATCATGTCGTACCAATTACTGCTATACTGTCTCTCAAGTGAATGTTTGTTTTTAGAAAAGAGTAATAAAAAAGTGTGATAGTAATGAACAACCCTTTTGTATCTGTATACTCAAAATAGGATAGCTATACAGCTCCATTCTCTTAATCCTATGGATAGAGAGGTTTGTTACAATAGTGTTTGAGACAGAATATCATATCTGCGTCTTGTACAATGAATAACCACTATGACAACAATATGCAATGCATTAATTCTTGAAAATGTGCCAGTAATCAGTTATGAAAGTGTCTCACTGATATTTGTTTCTCAAAATAAAATTAAAATAATTAAATAAAATTAAAATTTTATTTAAAATATTTTAAATAAAATTATATTTATAAAAAGGATAATAAATGAAAACAAGAGCCAAGAAAAAAAGTCATAGGACTGTTCTGCTATAATGCTGTATATGGTTAGATTTGTAAATTTCTGTGAAGCTTCTCTTAGATAATCTGCATTTCTGACTTCTCTGACCTTCTGGGATCTCCACTGTACTTTCAGCCTCACACATTGCCCTGTCAGGGTTACACTGTCTGGCCTTTCAGGCCCTCTTATGAAATCTGGATGGAAAATTTCTTAACCCTACAGCTCTTTTATCCTTCGTGTGACTAAAACCACCACTATATAGACTGTTCAGAGGTCTTTCACCAATTGGTGCAGCAGCCTGGTTTCCTTGTCTTGTGGTTGTGAGGGAAGAGTATCAGGCATTCTGAATACTGTGAACTCAGCCTTAAAGAACAAATTCCCTAGGCTATTTCCATTCTAGAACATGATGCCCTGTGGCTGTCTTCTCAGAGAAAAGGCTTTTGCCTTTATAGTTCCGTGGTTACAAAGGATGGAGCCGGCTGGTTCCTTGATGGCCTGAGGCCATCATTTCTATTGTCTTGTTCCAAAGTATATACTTGGCTGCCTAATGTGACTGTTTTCAGCACCCTAGATTTCCTCCACTCCATTTTTGCAGCTTTCGGATTAACTGGAGCTTTCTTTTTGGTCAGTCTCATTTTCTTTTGGTAGTGGTAATTAAACTCAGGATCTTGCACTTGCCAGGCACGTGCTGTGCCATTGAGCTACATCACCAGTCCTCAAAAGATTCTAAAACAATTTGCTGGGATGTTCTTTCTTAATTCTTAAGATACAGCTGGCTAAAAGTCCCAATAGTAGTCACGCCACTGCTTCAAAATTAAATTGCCTTGAAAATTATTTTGGCAGATTAATCTCAGTCCCCTTTAATGTCTCTGGACATAAGCCAAATGCAGACAAATTTTTAACTCAAGTATATCACACATTGCACACAGTCCAAATGTCAGTGGAATGCTTCTTCCAAACAGAAAGCTTTCTGAGCCTGGTCTATATAGGACACATTACTCTCAGCATTTTGGTCTCCTGAGATTTGATCAGAACCTCTCATCAAACTTGGATTCTGGTATTTTAAGGCTGCTCCTCCAACTTGCATCTTGAAACCTTTCAAAACTCCTCTCACAATCCAGTTCCAAATACTTCTGTATCACATGTTCAGGTAGTCAGACCAAAAACCTATTTCTCTAGTGACAAAACCTATCTTAGGCACTTTTTTGTTACTGAATAAAAAAAAAAATATCTGAAACCTACAAGTTAAATGGTAAAGGTATATTTTGGCTCACATTTTGTAGAGATTTCAGTCCATAGTTGCTCGATTCCAGGGCAGACATAAATTTTACCTTAAGTTTTATGTAGAGGGTGTAGCAAAGGAGCAGCAGTTCAAGACAGAGCAGGAAGGAAGGGGCAGGGAAACAGAAAGGATACTTACTTTCAGGCCATGTCCTCAGTGGCTCACATCTGTTTTCCTATGAGGCTTCACCCACCAGCATCACACTCCCCGAAAAATCCATCAGTGAAATAATCCCGTACCGCACATCATGATCCAGTTACCTCACAAAAGTTTGACTTATGTGTGCATGAGACACTGGGGGACATCTGGACATAAACCATTGCACGTTCCAATTTTCTGTTAAGCTGTGCTTTTGTATTTATAATTTTTTTTTTCTTTTGGCAGTACTGGGGATCGAACTCAGGACCTTGTGCTTGCCAGGCTGGTGCTTATACTGCTGAGCTGTATCCCTGACCCCTAATATTAGTATTCATAGAATTTTCTATGAGTTTGTTTCCTTCAGTGAAGGTAATTAAAATATGAAAACAATATTTTATTATGTTCTCAGATAATATGATGAGATCATTGTAATATAATTATTCTTATACTAAATTGCAATTTTGAGCTGTAATTAAATATTTTCAAACTCATTAGATATTACTAGGACATTATTAACATAGTCAATGTGCATCTGTGCCTTGTATTTACTATTTTTTGTCCATCCTGCCTACTTTTAACTGGAATCTTACATCTTTAACATGTTTTTCTCTGGTGGAACATACCCATTGGTTTTGTGACTTACTCTTGTGTTGAAGAGGTGGATGCAACAGCGTGTGCTCGATCACACAAAGCTGATAGGCATGTAGTGGAACCAAAGAGATCTGTTTCTAGAGAGGATTCAGTAAAGCCCATCAACAGTGAACAAAATTTTTGTTGGTGGAATTAAAGAAGATACAGAAGAATATAATTTGAGAGACTACTTTGAAAAATATGGCAAGATTGAAACCATAGAAGTTATGGAAGACAGGCAGAGTGGGGAAAAGAGAGGATTTGTTTTGTAACTTTTGATGATCATGACACAGTTGATGAAATTGTTTTTTAGAAATACTACACTATTAATGGGCATAATTGTGAAGTGAACAGGCCTTTTCTAAATAAGAGATGCAATCTGCTACATCACAAGAAGGCCATGGAGATGGATCTGGCAACTTTTTATGGGTCATGGAGGAAACTGTGGAGGTGGTGGAGGGAATTTTAGCTGTGGTGGAAACTTTGGTGGAAGAAGAGGTTATGGTGGTGGAGGAGGTGGCAGCAGAGGTAGTTATGGAGGAGGTGATGGTAGATATAACAGATTTAGAAGTGATGGTGGAAACTATGTTGGTAGTCCTGGTTACAGTAGTAGAGGAGGATATGGTGATGGTAGACGAGGATATGGAAACTAAGGTGGTGGATACAGTGGTGGTGGAGAAGGGTATGATAATTTCAAAGAAGGAGGAAATTTTGATGGTGGTAACTATGGTGGTGGTAGGAGCTATAATAATTTTGGAAATTATAGTGGACAGCAGCAGTCAAATTATGGACCCATGAAAGGAGGCAGTTTTGGTGGAAGAAGCTCTGACAGTCCCTGTGGTAGTGATTATAGATCTGGTAGTGGTAGTGGTGGATATGGTAGCTGAAAGTTTTAAAAAATAACCAAAAAGGGTTACAGTTCTTAGCAGGAGAGAGGAAGGAGTTGTCAGGAAAGCAGCAGGTTACTTTGAGACAGTTGTCCCAAATGCATTAGAGGAACTGTAAAAATCTGCCACAGAAATAATGATGATCCATAGTTATAAACTTTACTGTAGCTTCAACAGGAAAACCTTCTGGATCAAGACTGTCGCAGTTGCAGTTTGCAAAAAGTACAGCTTCTGATTAATGAAATGCAGTTTTCAATCAGATATGAATTCCTGAGGTCTTTCATCTGTTGTAGCTTTTTTTCTCTTTCTTTCTTTTCATTACATCAGGTATATTGCCCTATAAATTGTGGTAGCGGTACCAGAAATAAAAATTAAGGAATTTTTAATTTTTCAATGTTTGTGTAGTTCAGTTTCTCTACATTTTAGTACAGAAACTTTAACAAAAAGCCATTTTGAAGATGTTTCTTTGTGAGTTACCAAGTAAAGAACATTGTTGTCAATTATTATTTTGTATGAATTTTGCTAAAGTTAATTATAAAGAAACATCTACTGACATGAAGATTAAGGGGAAAAAATCTGTTCTCCCTATTTCAAACCATGACACAAATGGGCACTGACATGTGGACAGTATGGACATTTTTATGTTTGCAATGTGTGTTTTACATAAAATAGGATTGAGTATTTAAATTAGCATATTTGTGAATTTAATAGTATTAAGATTATTTTCAAATGAAAAGAATCTCAACTTTAAAAAAAATAAGACTGACAAATTCTATCTTTCTATTGAATTTTGTTATAGTACTGTATTAATGTTTTTGCCAAGACATGATATCCTATTTAAAGATGAAACTCATATCCATTTCTTTAAAAGGAAAGATGCTAACTTGGGGATAGCATTTTAATAATAATAGAATTGATCATATATCACTTTTTAGAAATTAATATCTGACAGTCTCCATAGAACACAAGAATTTTATCAATTTAATGTTCATGTGCATTAAATAATCTCCGAAAGTTTCCTCAAACATTTACTTTTCTTTTTATAGTGCTTTACCACAAATCTTCCACATACATTCTCATTTGACCCTCACAACAACTCTGTGAGGTAGGCAGCTCAGATGTTTTTTCTCATTTAACAAATGAGGAAAGTAAATCTCAGAGTGGTTAACATGCCCAAAATTCTACAGTTAGTAAATAATTATATTAATATCAGTCTTCGGCCTAAAATTTCAGCACTCAGCCTCCCCTCATGTATGCCCACCTACTTCACAGGGATAATGAAAATAAAATGAATTCAAGACTAGAAAAATACTTTGAAGGAAAAAAGTACTGTTAATTACATAGTGCATGAACCCAGCTTGTGCATGAACCCAGAACATTACATTACCTCTGTCTAAACTAACCAAGCAACTAAGTAAGGCAGGGTAACAGTGTGATCCTGTTTAACATTATATAAATCACAATCAAGACAATCAAGATTACTGCATTAGTAAGCAAAATGAACAACACACAAAGCAACTAGGTCCCACTAAAGTACACAGCAAAGCAAAGCAACATTATCAGACAGGGTGTGATTTCATAGCAGAAAAAAGTGGTGCCAGAGTTCAAACTGACACATACATAGTTATCTAAGGCAAAGGGGTGGCAAAGAAGAGTTACTTGTTCCACATTATATAAACATGAGCAGAAATTCATGGGAACCCATGCAAAAGAATTGCATGTCACACAGATTTCTCCAGTTGCCTACAGGGACTATAAACACTGTTAGCTCCCTTGTAAAGTATGATTGTACCTATGCTCATATCCTGATTTAAATGAAGGAGCAGCTCTATGCTAACCAGTAGGCTTACTCCCAATCAGACTAACAGAATGTCTTTTAAGGTAATGAAGTAGATGGCTGTTTAGGTTTCTTTAGGATTTACTTTGGCCCCATATTTCTCCTGCTTTAAGATCCAAAGAAAATTGTATTGAATTTTTATTGGTGATTCTGAGTATGTGCATTTATAAATTTAAACATGAGAGATGAATTTAATATGTTAAAAGTTTTATAGCATCTGTTCAGAAAGGATTATATACTATACAAACTAGTGAAGTCATACAAAACCATTTTTAATTGTCTTTTCAACTGAGAAGAATACTATTCAGCATGATTCTCCTCCTGAGGTGGTACATACCGAGCAAGCTTTGCTTTCAGTTTTTTTATTTTCTTCTATAGTAGCTTCATGTTCCTCTTTCATTTCTACCAATTCTAGGCAAAGCAGCTCAATTTCTGGATTTTCTCGGGTAACAGCTCCTAAGTGACGCTTTGAAAAATCCAAGGCACTAGTAGGTTTCTTTGATTCTTCATATAAGGCTACCAAGACCTCGGTCAACGTGTCCAGCACCCCCGACTTCTTCAACTACCTCCTGAACTGCTTGCGCTTCGAGTCAGTGGCTTTGTAATGGGCCATAGTGACAGGGGCAATGGCATAGCTGGCGCCGGAGACTGTGGCATGTGGGTTTGCAGCTGCGCTGTTCAAGCTCAAATATTTGCTTTGATGATCATATTTAAAGTAAAAATAGTTGTAAGGGGTATCTTACAGGGAATACAGTCCTGAAGAGTCAAAGACTGATACTCTAGGAGTTTTGAAATCAAGGAATCAAGTGCACATCCTGACTCATTTGACCTAAATCTGCAGTGAACAATATGAAGAGACTAAAGTAAATCATTTATTTCATAAAATTTTAATTTTTAATGCTATACATTTGTGGTACATAGTTATTATACTTGTTGTGGGGAGTTGGTAAGTGTACATAACACTTTTCATCCCATACTCCTAATCCTGCTTGTTCCTTTCATCTCTTATACTCCTTCTCTTTCAAAAATGCTGTATCTCCTAATTATGTTCCCCATCCCCCTCCTTTCTCTCCCTCTCTTCGTTTCTTTCCCATTTCAAAAATATCTCCCTCTTTCTTATTGTTTGTTCATTATTTTGGTCTTTATATGTGAGGTTTGTCATACAATATGAAACAAATGATATTTAAACTTGTGTTTCTATTTTATTTCTAAAATGGAATTTGCTTTAACATTTTACAGTGTTAGTTAAGATTCGTTCTTCCCTGGTATGGTACCTCACTTTTGCAATCTCAGCACTTCAGTTTCTGAGGAAGGAGGTGAAGCACAAATTTGAGTCTATCCTTCACAAAAACATCTTGCATTACAGAATAAGACCCTGTCTCAGAAACAAAAGCAAACCTCAACTCATTAAATTTCAATCTCATTGAACTAAGATGATTTTGGATCACTTTTCTCCTGTTTTTTAGTTTTTTAATTTCAGGTCAATAATATGAAGAAAATGTAGAAATGAATTAAAAGACAGTTTTATTTGTCCATATACCTTTTCTGTGACTGAAATTCTAGCCTATTTTGTAGAAATGTCTGTTGGTTAGCCAACAGGGTATAAAAATTCATTTAAACAAGTAATAGATAGACAAAACATGCAACCTAGAAGTTATATTTAGGTGAAGATGGCTGGAGAACAGAAGATAGCTAATATAAACGCAATGATGGTAATTTCCTGAGTCTGAAAGGAAACATGACAGTTAAGAGTTTGTACCAATTTCATTGGATGTGCAAAAAAGTGAATACTTCAAATTGTCTACACACGTGCTTGCTTCGGCAGCACATATACAAATTGTCTGCACAAGGCATTCATTTTCATAACCTAAAATATATCATTTCATATTTCTGAGAAATGTCCCAAATGATGTGGTATACATATGATAGCAATACCAATTTTCAGGACATTTTCCAACATTACTATCATAAACTACCATCATTTCTAATGTCTTTTCTGATCATCTTAAGGGCAATCCAAGATGTCTCTCAGTATGAATTTTTTTTTAAGAAATTGTCTTTATGGTCCTCATTCAGGCCACTTTCCTTTTTAAATGTAAAAATAGAAAAAATGTGGTATTTCAAAACATGATAAGAAATCAACAATGATTATTATATTGCATATTGTTATCTTCAAAATAGTTTCTCAGATTACTGGGTATAGGCATGCTAAATTGATCAAACAATATAAGCACTTTTATTTTCAATGGACTAATGGAAATTAGTAATATCCTCTCTTTTTTTCTCCTTTCCTCCATCTGTCTTGTTCTTTCTTGTCTCACCTAATTTCAGTAGGGACTAAGTTGCATTACATTGTGACTATAAATATATGTATAAAGGCAATACTTCACCAAATATGTGCTTTATCAAATAACCTATTATTATTAGTTGAATTAATCACATTTTCCCAGTATGAATCTGGAAATTTCTCTTCACCTTCAATACAAGATAAATATTACCTCATAAGAAGTACTCTCACAGCCCCCAGGGTGAAACATCTATCTCTTCCCATAGTCCCATAACACATGCACATAGATAACTTCTTTAGATCACATATATGACATATTAGAGATATTTGTCTGTGCATATGCTTCTTACCCCTCAGAATCTGAGTGAGGAATGGCCTGTGAGCATATATTCCTAGAGATTGTCTTTTGTTTTGTTTTTAGTACTAGGGTTCAAACTCAATACCTTATACTTGCCATGTAGGCATTTATGTTGCTGAACTGTCTCTCCTACCCGACACTGTCATAGTATGAGGGAACAGTAAAAAAAAAATTGTAATAGATGCAAATTGATTGCAAGTAACTTAGGCTTGCCAAAACTACCCAGATGAATGACTAGAGACTATACCTCAGATTAGACATTGCAAAAATAAGGAAAATCACAAAAAAAGGAAACAATAAAAGAATGCAGGGGGACAGGGATAACAAAAGGAAACAAGGAAGGAAAAGGAAGAAGAGAAGAGGGGAATCTTATTAATTTTTAATTTTGGCATAACTTACATGTGATTTTATGCTGTAGCTACATGCCATTTAACCTACCCTGTATGGTGACCCAATAGTTGCAGTAAAAAATTTCATTAAGCACAAAATTATTATTGATAGATACAGTTACAAAAAACTTTGTCCTGATTTTCCAATTAATAATATATTTCCAAATTCATCATATATCTTCTGCTTTGTATTTGTATTTAATGCTTCTGTTTTTTTCTTATTTTTCTAAATTAGACATCTTAAAATGCTTTATAAGAATTTAAATTAGGTTATAAAGTAAATCACTCACTAGCAAAAACATCGATCTACTTTGTATTGTGTTATAATTTCAGCTTTCAAATTTATTAACAACCATTCTTTTGTAGAAAGGTAAGTCTCTGGAATATGGAATAAATGTCACAGTGATAAGATCAGAAATTGAGGAATAGTGTATTGCAATTGATATATTTGGAACGAATAAACTACTTTGTGAAATGGAGTTAATTTGTCTTTACAAATTGTTATGTCATATTTTCAGAATAATACTGTCATCAGTCTTCCTACATGATGCTTGTCCTTTCTGTTTAATTGCCATATGAATCCTTTTTCTTTTATTCTGATTTTATAATATATGTTTTCTTACGATGATTTTTAAGCTAAATTTTATAATTTCTTGATGCTATATTCTAGACATATTGAGATATGGTTCATGCTACAGTTTATCAGTATTTCCTCCATATGTGCTTTTCTGCTAAAACTAATAATAAAGACTTGGTAAGGAAATATGGTAACTGTTTTAATTAATGATGTTTATGTTATTTTGATTCATTTTATTATATCACATTAATCTTTAATGGGACTACTGTTATTTATATCAAACTTATTTGCCTTATTGAAATTCTCTTTCTTCAAATAAACTTTCAGATGTTGGTTTTGCTGTAATTATCACTGACTTTGATGCTGAAGTTGACATCAACCACAATCATTGGCAACAGCTGCAAGATTTATTTTAAAGTGAGTAATAATGTCAAAATCAAGTAAAAACAAAATACCTATTAAAGAACAAAGGAGATTATTCTTATCCCTATGGTGAGCATAAATGTTTCTTTCAATAGAATAGAGTTTGCATTATTACTTCATGAAGTTGTAGTAATTTCTTTTATCACATCAGATTCAAAGTATTAGAAATTGGCTTAATATTATAGCTGTTGACTTTGAGGCAGTACTTAAGAATATCAATATCGCTATAAGAATTCATTCCCCTGTAGCTAGAATGTTTTTACACACATTTCTCTAGTGACTGAATGTGATGTGACATAACAGCAAAGAGTAGTACAAATGATTTTTTTTTCTTCTTTCCATTTTGTGTCTGAACTAAGTTGAAAACTGAAGCACTAATCCATACCTCAAGGAGTCAGGAGATCACTTCTTCGACTCTAACTCCTTATGATGAATATGATTGCTGATATTCTGTGCCCATTGAAGTAACAATGGTATGGCTGTAGGGCCTCGGTAGCACTTTAGTTGTGACACTTCTGGAAGATGGATTTAACTTTGTATCACCTCATTTATCATGTACACAATAAGAACTAAAAGCCCACTATTTTTATAAGTATTGTGAAAGAAGATATAATAATTATGGAAGTACAACATGGAAGTACTGGAGTGTTTTATAAATACATATATATATATATATATATATATATATATATATATTTAATTTTAATTTATTGAACTACAAATGTCAATCAGACAGTTTCAAGACACCTTAACAATACAGATTCGATAAACTAATACATTGCAAACTGTTTTCATAATGTTTTGGTATTGTACAAGGTGCACACATGATATTATATTTACAGATATTATTTTAGCAGATATCTCTTATCAGTGAATTAAGAGTGTAGCTGCTTACGTACCTTATTTTTTTATACCTGAATTATATCAAAATTCAATAATTATTTTCCTAGTGGATGACTGTAGCACTAGAAGCCGACATAATATCCTGTCCAACCACCATTAGTGCAGATCTTGCCTCTCATAGAATTATGTAGAAGCACAGCGTTATCTATCCCAACTGTACTGTCTATACACAGACATCATGATTTTTTCTTTCTACAACCCTTCCTTTGTCTACACCTGTCAAAGGTGGGCACTCCATTGGCATTCAACTAACTTAAGTGCTTGAACTCGACACCACAATCCAACACAGTCCAGCATTCCACAATAATAGTGAGTTATTCAAAGAAGTTGTCGACCATAGCCATTTACAGCTCAGCTTAATATTATGGCCCCACGATGTATACTTCATTTTTATACTTTTCTGCTAGATGGTTAAGACCTAGATAGATCAAGACTTATATACCAACACATGAACGTAATATTTCCTATATGGTCAGTGAAGTCTTCTCAGGGTTTATCTTGTCTTGTACATTATTCTGTAGTTCCTTTGTCTGCGTCATCCATGTGGATGAGTCAAGGCCAATGTTTGACCAGTTTGCTCTCTGTGAGAGCTTGAGAGAAAGTTTTCTCTTCATGTGACTCTCCCCAGGCACAATATAGAACTACAATCTCTTTGCTCTGTGGCTCCAAAATCTCCTTGTTCAGAAAATTTGGAGCTCACCTGAGTTGCACGATGTTGGAGTGCAGGTTCTCCTATGTCCTGAGTCTTCGCTGACCTTGAACAGCTAGGCACAAAATGTTGGCTGGCCTTGTGGCTCTTCTATTTCTCCAACACTGACTTGTGAATTTAGGTTGCTAACCATCCAGAAGAAAGCTGATTAGTATCCTGCAGCATATGCCATTCACTTTACCTTATCTGACTCAATTGATTTTAGTTATTGTAAATTTCCTTTTGTATTTCTGCTTTTCGCTTGTTATACTAGGCAGACTATACGATATTTACATATGTGTGTCTGGTTTATTTCACTTATGAGTATATGTTCAGGTGGCATCCACTTCAGTATAAATGCTTCAAACTTGTCATTCTTAATAGGTGAGTAATACTCCATTATATAGAAATACCACATCTTTTTCAACCATTCCTCATGTGATGGACATCTTGGTTGTTTCCAAGATTTTGCTATCACACATTCTGCTGCTATAAACATAGGTACACATATATCTCTATGGTACAATGTATCCACATCCTTTGGGAAAATTCCCAGGAGGGGGATAGCCGGCTTGAATGGGATTTCGAGTCCTACTCTTTTGAGGAGTCTCCACACTGAGCTCCACAATGGTTGTACCAGTCTACATTCCCATCAGAACTGGAGAAGTGTTCCCTTTTCTCCACAACCTATCCAACATTTGTTCTTGGTTGATTTCTTTATGATAGCCATTCTTTCTGGAGTGAGATGGTATCTCAGTGTTGTTTTTATTTGCATTTCACGAATGGCTAGCGATGTGGAGCATTTTTTCATATATTTATTTCCTTCTTTAATTTCGTCCTCTGAGAAGTGTGTATTCATGTCAGATGCCCATTTCTGAATTGGGTTTTTAAATTTGATGGCCCCGTTATATCTTAGTTCTTTATATATTCTAGACAGTAGTCCTCTGTCTGGTTGCTTATTAGTTAGGATTTTTTCAAAATTTGTGGGTTGTCTTTTCACTTTGTTGACAATTTTTTTGACATTCAGAAGCTCCTTAAGAAGAGTTGATCCCAGTTTTTGATTCTTTCAAGTGCTTCCTGTGCGAATATATGTTTGTTCATGAACTGTTTACCTACCCCTATGTCTTCAGGAGTTCCTCCTACTTTCTCTTCCAGGAGATTTAGTGTTTCTGTTTTAATGTTTAGATCTTTAATCCATTTTGACTTTAACTTAGTGCGTGGTGATAGAGCTGGGTCAAGTTTTAGTTTTGGGCATGTAGAAAGCCATGTTTTCCAGGACCATTTGTTAAAGAGGCTATCTTTCTTCCAGTGAGCTTGTGTAGCCCCTTTGTCGAAGATAAGATGGCTGAGTGTTTTCGTAGATGCCTCTGCGTCTTCTAATGTATTCCACTGATCCTGAGGTCTATTTTGTTGCCAATACCATTTTGCTTTTATCAGAATGGCCTTGTAGTATAATTTCATATCAGGAATTGTGATGCCTCCTGCCTTGTCTTTACTGAACCAGTTTGCCGTTGCTATTCTAGGTCGTTTGTGGTTCCAAATAAATTTTAAGGTTGATTTCTCTATATCTGGTAGGTATGTTGGTGGCAGTTTGATAGGGATTGCATTAAATCTGTACAGCAATTTTGGGAGTATGGCCATCTTCACGATGTTGGTTCTTCCTATCCAGGAGCATAGAATATCTTTCCATTTTCTGAAATCCTCTATAATCAGTTTTCTTAGGGTGTTGTAATTTTCTGTGAAAAGATCTTTGACTTCCTTGGTGAAGTGTATCCCAAGGTATTTCATTTTCCGCAGTGCTATTGTAAAAGGTATTGTTTCTATTGTTTCCCTTTCTGTGTGATTGTTATCTGTGTAGAGGAGAGCTATTGACTTTTGAGTATTGATTTTGTATCCTGCTATGCTACTGAATTTCCCTATTAGTTCTAGTAGTTTTTTGGTGGAATTTTTGGGTTCTTCCAAGTAAAGTATCATGTCATCTGCAAATAGTGATAATTTACCTTCTTCTTTACCTATTCTTATTCCCTTTATTTCTCCCTCTTTTCTAATGGCTGTTGCTAAGGATTCCAAGACTATATTGAATAGGGGGGGCGATAGAGGACATCCTTGTCTTGTACCTGATTTAAGAGTAAAAGATCTCAGTTTTTCTTCATTTAGGATTATATGAGCTCTTGGGTTGTCATAGATGGCTTTTATCCAGTTAAGATAGAGTCCATCTATTTCAATTTTCTGTAGGACTTTGAACATGAATGAGTTTTGATCTTTGTCAAAGGCTTTCTCTGCATCAATTGAGATGATCATGTGGTTTTTAGTTTTCAGTCTATTAATATAGTGTATTACATTTATAGATTTTCGAATATTGAACCATCCTTGCATCCCTGGGATGAATCCTACCTGGTCATGGTGTATGATCTTCTTGATGATTTGCTGTATTTTATTTGCCCGGATTTTATTGAGTATTTTTGCATCTATGTTCATGAGGGAGATTGGCCTGTAGTTCTCCTTTTTGGTTGTGTCTTTCCCTGGATTTTGGTATCAGTATTATACTTGCCTCCAGAAATGATTTAGGGAGGACTTTTTCCATTTCAACTTCATGGAAGAGTTTGGGGAGTGTGGGGATTATATCTTCTACAAATTTCTTGTACAATTCAGCTGTGAATCCATCAGGACCTGGACTTTTCTTTATCAGTAGGCTTTTTATTACGTTTCATATTTTGTTGGCTGTTATCGGCGTATTGAGAGTTGTTATATCTTCTTGATTCAGTTTTGCTAATTTGTACCTTTCAAGGAATATGTCTGTTCCTTCTGTGTCTTCTATTCTGTGAGCATAAAGATTCTCGAAGCAACTATTGATAATCTTCTGAATTTCCAGTGGGTCTGTGGTGATTTCACCCTTTTCAATCCTTATTGCTTGTACTTGAATTTTCCTTTGCCTCTTTTTGATGAGGTTGGCAAGAGGCTTATCAACTTTATTTAGTTTTTCAAAGAACCAACTTTTTGATTTGTGGATTCTTTGACTGTATTTTTCATTTCAATTGAGTTAATTTCTGCTCTAATCTTTATGATTCCTTCTCGTCTTTGTGCTCTGGGTTTCGTTAGCTCTTCTTTTTCTAGTTGTTGGAGGTGCATCATTAAGGTGTTAATTTGTTCCCTTTTTGTTTTCCTAATGTGTGAGTTCATAGCTATTATTTTCCCTCTAAGAACTGCTTTCGTCACATCCCGTAAATTCCGGTACGTTGTACTTGAATTTTCATTGAATTGTAGATGTTGTACAATTTCTTGTTGAATTTCTTCTGCAACCCATTGATTGCTGAGCAGGGTTTTTTTAGTTTCCATGAATTTAATGGGTTTTTCTGGTTTCTTTTGTCATTTCTTTCCAGTTTCATTGCATTGTCGTCAGATAGTATGCATGGGATAATTTCTATTTTCTTGCATATACTTAGGCATGACCTCTGGACTGGTATGTGGTCTGTTTTGGAAAATGACCCGTGTGCAGCTGCAAAAAATGTGTATTCAGCTGTGGTTGGGTGGAATACTCTGTATATGTCCACCTGGTCCATTTTTCCAAGCTCTGGTTCAGTTCTGCTGCTTCCTTGTTAATTTTTTGTCTGGTTGACCTATCTTTTTGAGATAAGGGTGTGTTAAGATCTCCTGTTAAGATTGTGTTCTTAGACATTAAGTTTTTCATTTCTCTTACATAGTTGGGTGCTCCTGTGTTTGGTGCATAGATATTTATGAGTGTTACTTCTTGCTCTTGAATTTTTCCCCTGACCAATATGTAGTGGCCTTCTTTGTGTCATTTGATCATTCTTGGTTTGAAGTTGAGACAGTCTGAGAACAGAATTGCTACTCCTGCTTTTTTCTGAGGTTCTGGGGCATGTAGTATTGTTTTCCATCCTTTGACTTTGAACCTATGAATGTCCTTTTGAGTTAAGTGTGTTTCTTGTATACTGCACATTGTTGGATTTTGTTACCTAATCCACTGTGCCAGTCTATTTCTCTTAATTGGAGAATTGAGTCCGTTTACATTGATGGGTATAATTGAAATGTGCTGACTTATGTTTGTAATGATATTTACCTTGTGTTGTTTACTCCTTTGTAACCTGTGTTTAATTTTCTGTCCTATTTAGAGGGTTCTTTCCATTCTCATTCATGGAGTTCTGGTCATTGTGGTCTCTCTCTAGAACATCTTTCAGCAGCCTGTGAAGGGATGGCTTTGTCATTATGAAATTCTTTAGTTGTTCTTTGTCGTGGAAGTATTTCACTTCTCCATCAAACTTGAAAGAGAGTTTTGCAGGGTGTAATAGACTGGCCTGGAATTTGTTTTTGTGTAGGACTTGAAGAACTCTGCTCCATGCTCCCCTTGCCTTCATTGTTTGTGTAGAGAAGTAGGCTGCAATTCTGATGGGTTTTCCTTTCAATGTGAGCTCCTTCTACTCTCTAGCAGCTTTCAGTATATTATTTTTCTGTTGGATTTCTGGGATCTTCACTATTATATTTCTCGGTGTGTTTCTACTTGGGTTGAGGTAATTTGCTGTTCTGTATGCTTTGATGTCCTGAATGTTGGATTGTTTCCTCATATTTGGGAGGGTTTCTGCTATTATTTTTCCCCAAATTCTTTTTATGTCATTTGTATTGACTCCTTCATTCTCGTTGATACCAATTATTCTCACTTTCTTCATCCTGGCGTCATCTTACAGGTGATGGATTATTTTTTCCTGCATTCTTGTTGTTTTTAAGAGATCCTTTCTCACCTTATCACTAGCTGCTCTGGCATCTTCAAGATCTGAAACTCTGTCTTCGCTTTCACTTAGACGGTTTTATAGACTCGTGATTGCTATTTTTAGTTCTTCTATATCTCTTTGACTGTGTTTCATGTGTTCTATTTCTTTTCTGTATTGCTCATTCAAGGAATCCATCATATTTCTGAGCTCCTCAATTTTTTTTATCCATGTCTTCTTTAGAGGTAGTTATTAATTCTTTTTCTGCTGTGTTTCTTCCAAGTTGGAATTCTTCTGTATATTTCTGGACTTGTTTCTGTGTTTCAGATCCTATGACTTCAAAAAGTTCTTTTTTGATTTCAGAACTTATTTCTGCTTTGAGTTCCTCATGATCTTTCTGCTGTTGTTTCCTTTCTTCAGATGCTGTTAATTCATATATATCAGCTGCAATAGTTCTCTCTGTACTTGTTCTGCGTGAGCGTAGTTTTTCCACCCAATGTTTCTGGAATTCATTCTTTATTTCAGATAGTATGTATTCAAATATTTCTTTTTTAATTTGGGGAATTACTTCTCGTTTTATTTCCTCTATAGCTTTCTGCTGTTGTTCCTTTGCTGCTGTATCTGTTAATTCATTCATTGCAGCTGAGCTAGTGTCCTCTGCCCTTCCTGATGGACTCACGGTCTGGGATTGCATTTTTCCCCTTCTCTTTGTCATTTTGTATAGCACTGACCTTTGACCTTTCGTGTAGATCTTTGGTGCAGGTATAACCTTAGCTTGTTATGAGACTCGGGTGCCAGTTTATTCAGTTGGATATTTTCCAGATATGCGTATCCTGGATCTAGCTGTTGTGTTCAGTTCTTTTTTTGCTGCAGCTCCTTTGGTTCCCGTATGTTGGTTTCCAGGGTCAGCCCTCCTGTGTCAGGCAGGTCATTCCTCAGGTGGGCAGGCCTGGGTTTTGGTGGGTCTTCTGGGCTCACAAAAGGATAGTGGATGATCTTATTCACTGAGTAGGCTGTACTGGGTTGGCCAGCCTGTGCTGGGTCCGGGTCCACAGGCCGTAACCCAAGAAGGCTGGGAAAGTTCCCTCCAGTGCAGTGGGCCTGGAGCCCTCACTCACAGGCCAGGCTGTGCTAGGTTTCGGTCCGTGGCATGGGACAGTGGATTGCTGAGAAATGTCCCTTTGGCGTGGAAGGCTTGGAGTTCTCACTGCAGGCCGACTTGCACTGGGTCTTGGGCTTTGGCATGGGAAGGGTAATCACCTGGAAATGTTTCTCTGGCACAATGTGCCTGGAGCTCTCACCGGGCCATGAGGGCTGGGGGGCAGGGAATTCCTGGGAAATGTCTCTCAGGCATGCCGGGCCTGGAGTTCTACACTCACTGAACTTTGCTGCCCCGAGAGTCGGGGAAATTCCCACTCGCTCAGCGGGCTTTAAGGCAGGGGATCCGGGGAGGTGCTGGTGAGTGGGTCCAGAAGTTTCAGGCCAGTCACTGGCTTGGAGGGCTTGGGTGCAGGGATCCAGTTAGCGCGCTTGAGAAGAAGCCAATGGCTCTCCCTCAGACTCACCACACTCTCACTGATCTGGGAAGCCTGGTGTGTCGTGCAAATTCCCACTCTCTGGGAGAGCTTGGGGCGGTATCCATCAGTCCGCTGGAGTCATCCACTGTCTCAGGCCGTGGGTCTCGCTGTCTTGGGAGGTCTGTGGGACTGAGTGGGCGCGGGCGGGATGAGGAAGATGGCGGAGTCAACCCCACTGTCTCTGGCTGGTGTCTGAGGCTGGGCGGGCGCGGGCGGGGTGTTATAAATACATTTTTATAATCGTATATTTATTCATTTCTTTATCCATTCAGTATTTATTGAGCATTTACAATAGATTTTTAGATCTTCTATTTTCCCTCTCAGGTCATTGATGTTCCCTTGTCCTTTTGTAGTTTTGCCCACACCCAAAACTTTCCACTGATTTTCTGTAACATATACTTCAAAAGTGCTGATATAATATATTTTCTTTTCCTATCTAATGATTTTATCTTCAGACAGCTGATCGTTTCTTCCTCCATGGTGATGCTTCACTACTGTGCAGTTATATTTTATGTTTTATTAACTTATTAACTTTTTCATGCACCCTCTTGTACAATTGTTTGCTCTCAAAGGGTGAGATAGGCTCCCTTTTTGCAGTTTTCTTTTATTTCATTTTTTTTTTTTTTTTTTGCCGTACCTGGAATTAAACTCAGGACCTTGTGCTTGCTAGGCAAGAGCTTATTCCACTAAGCCATCTCCCCAGCTGCACTTTCAGCAGCTTTAAAGATGAATAAACATTCGTGGGAGACTGGAAATGTTTGATGGGGAATAGTAAGAGACAGGGATGACAGTTATAGTCTAGATTTCTTTAGTTTCAATGCACATACTATTGAGTGGCAAGGCAGGAATTAACTTATGCTTTGTGCACAGCAGGATTTAGACTGCCAAAGCAGATTACAGAATAATTACTTTATCCACGAAAGCGTAGTTTACAAGAGCTTAAGGAATTTATTGTGGAGGCACAAATAAAAAGCAATTAAGCACCTGCCTCTGAATCTGCTGATTCTGTCCCTGAGTCAGTGTTACCAGAGTGGGAGACAGCAGTAGAAAGGAACTAAATGCCCTGCATTTTCTGCTCCTGCTGTGGGACCAGGCCTCATGCGATCTCTGTAGGAGGTAATAGAAGAAATCTTGAAAACCTAGTCAGCACTGTTTCTACCTTTTCTACAGCATAAATTGGCTAAAGTGACAACCAGAACACTGACCTTATTAAAGATGAGACCAATATCCAGCACAGTTTCACTCCAGGGCTGAAGTGTTATTGTACCACAGGGACTATGTTGGAGACAGCCTAGAGAGACAGACTTGAAGAAGGTGAGAACTAAAGAAGGGTCACCTGGGATACCATAGGAGTCTTGGTATAAGATCAGGAGGATCATGGAACTTGTATTCCATAGTTGGAGGACAGGTTTTGTGCGTAAATTCTTCAAAGGGGACAAACTTAAAGGAGATGTGATTTGGAACAGTGAGATGCTCTTGTACAAATGTATACATCCAGCATACATCAGTGGTCTGAATTTATGTATCTTTTCTAAAATCATAGACATTATTGCTCTGTTGAAGGGACATTTATGAGTGGTTTACGGTTTGTTTGTTTTTTTTTTTTTTTTTTGGTCTTTTTGAGACAGGGTCTCACTATGCAGTTCAGGCTGGCCTTAAGCTCACTTTGTAGCTCAGGCTGGTCTTGAACTCACAACAATCCTCCTGCCTCAGCCTCCCGAGTGCTGGGATTACAGGCATGTGCCACCACGCCTGGCTGGTTTACGGTTAGTCAGTATCCATCAATATTTGATGCTGTTGTTTTAGGCTTTACCAGAAATAATAGTACAATGCTTCTCAGATGTGAAAAAATAATTATCATACAGTATATGAAGCATATAGAACTCTGAATAACCATGATTATATTTAAGACAATATATTTTAATAAAATAAAATGCCAGAAACCCAGTACAAGAACAGAATCTTAAAGTTGCTAGAGAGAATAATGAATGACCTATAAAGGAAAACCCACCAGAATTATAGCAGCCTTCACAACCAAATGTTACATGGAAGGAGAGGTCCCAATACAATGCTTCAAACTCTAAAAAGAACTTCCAACCCATACCTGTATATTCTGCAAAACTGTGTTTCAAAATTGATTTAAAAAATAAGATGCTTCCATGATAAAGAGAACAGAAAGAAATTTATAACCACCAAATCAATATTCTAAAAATTTCTCAAGCATACTCTGAAAGTATAGAGAAAAGATCCAATACAATGAATGCATTAGGTAAAAGCTACCATATAAGTGTCATGCCAATTAAGTGCCCATCCAAACAGCATCAAGAAAATAATATGGAAACAATGAGTCAATATCTATCAATTTTAACTATCCATGTAAATGGACTCAGATCACTTACCAAAAGACACAGATAAACAGGATAGATCAAAAATGAAAATCAGAAAGGGCTAGCCAGGTAGCTCAGTGGACTAAAGCAACTGCTTAGGCAGAGAGCAGTAGACTAACGCACCTGCTTAGACAAAATTAGGGTTCTATCCCCAACATGCTATGCTGGCCCCACTGTTGGACCACACTGAGACAGTGATTGAGATTGGCTGGGGTGACGCACACCCGGAATCCCAGCTCTTGGGAGGCTGAAAACAGGAGAATTACTATGAATCCAATCTACATAATAATACTCTATAGACCTTGTGCCAAATACATTAAAGAAAATGAATTCAAGAAACAAGACATTTAACATAAAAATATACTTATTTACTAAAAATCAAAGAATGGAAAATAATATTTCATGCAATGGAAACTCCAAAGTAACCAGCAGCAGCTATGCTATTTTCAATGTGATCATCTGTCCAAACTAATCAAACAAGGCAAAGAAAGATATAACATATTAGTTAATGGAACTATTAACAAAAGAGATAATAATTATTTGTGTATGTGCACCAAACAACAGTGCACCTTACTTCGTAAAACAAACTTTAATATGTGTAAGAGATCCAACAACCATTAATAGAAATTATATTGATAGGAAGAATACATTTATTATTTTATTTACCCATATATTTCTTGTTTCATTTAAAAAACAACTTTCAGATTGCTCAATACCACATGATTAGTTTGCTCATTTTTTGGATAATATTTTCTTCTATGGATGCACAGTGTTTATGGAACCAGTTCCTTATGAAAGTACATCTTCAGAATAAATTTCAAAATGTAGAGTTACTGATCCCAACAATATATATGATTTTGTAATTTTGATGTTTTTGTCCAAAAAATTTCCTACAGTACTTATAAAAGCTCCTCATTCCAGATATAAACAGAAACAATCACTAATTTGTTCTATTCTATTTTTGTTTTTGTGAGACACTGTCTTGCTTTGTGTTTCAGACTGGATTTCAACTCATTATGTAGCCCATGTTAGCCTCAAATTTGGGGTGACCTTCCTGCTTCAGCCTCCAGGCTGTTGGGATTACAAGTATGAGCCACCATGCCTGCCCACTAATTAATTCTTAATCAACAAATTCCATTTAATTTTTACTTGCATTTTCCCTTTTTAATATATGAGACTGAATAGTATATACCTTATAAGGGGTACAGTTATTTAAGGTTAACATGTAGTGTTAGCACAATTAATTGAAAAAGGAAAACAAAATTCAGGAGAATAAACTTTAAAAATTAAAGAATGCATCTAATAATTTATTCTAGGGGCTGGGGAGATAGCTCAGTAGAATAAGCACTTGCTTGGCAAGCACAAGGGCCTGAGTTCACTCCCTAGTTCTGCCAAAAAAAAATTTTATTCTTTCAGATGCTGTGCTGTTTCTTAACCAAACCAATTGAATAAATCAAAGATGATTTTAGGTTTCCTTTTAAAGTATCTCAAATGTTTTTGTGGAATCTAATCATTTACTTGATTAAATTAATTTTTTTTTTTTTTTTTTTTTGGCGGAACCGGGGATTGAACTCAGGCCTTTGCACTTGCCAGGGAAGTGCTTATTCCACTGAACCATCTCTCCGGCCCCTACTTGATTAAATTAAAAACTGCTACTTCTTAGTCTTAGTAATTCAAGACTTCACTTCCTAAAATTTTTATTTCCTCAAATATATACAAAATTTATTCCAACATACAAGAAACATATTCAAACACATTTTGATGTGTGATTTCATTTGCCTTAAAGCAATTTAAATTTGGATACTGCATATTGGTAAACTTCAAAGATTTAAAAAGTAAATTCAATCATGAATTTAAATGTTACCTAGAGTTTTTGTTGTATTTTTAAACTCTAAATACTATACTGAACAAGACTAATGAAAGAGAGATGAGAGTACCTATGAAAAAATTCATTTATGAAGGCCTGCTACCTCCTAAGATGGTAATAACAGATGCCTTCTAGAACTTTCATTACTAAACTCAGAAGTTTAATATTAGTACTCCTTTGATGTGATCTTCATTTTTTTCCAATCAATTCCTGCCTTCTTTTTTTCTTTTCTTTTTTTTTTTTGGTGGAACTGTGGATTGAACTCAGGACCTTGCCCTTGCCAGGCAAGTGCTTATTCTACTGAGCATCTCCTTGGTCCCATTTCCGTCTTCTGAGACTGGTTCATTACCTTTTCTGAAGCAAGGCACATCACTTTTTCTGCTTGACTCTATGTTCTCTTTCTTTAAAAAGTATCTTACCTAAGTTAGGTAGAGCTATTATTTGTTTTTTCTCCAAATGAAATTTTGACAGAAGCCAATAGTGAGCAGAAACATATTAAATAGAAAATTTATGATTATTTGGCCAAATGGTGAAAGACATACATACATATTTAGCATCAAAGTATTGTAAATGTAAAGGAGAAACATTACAGGTGAAAAATTGTAGATTACATAAGATGTCAGTGGTTAGAATATGTACTTTATTCTGAAAGGAAAGATACATCAAATTGTCATTATATTTAGCATTACTTTAGTGTAGTGCCACATCAACTCATCTACTCATTTGACAACTACTTATATATCGATCAGTACACATTTCAAAGGCACTTAAAACATTTTCTTTTTACTTTAGTCTGAAAGTAAAACATAGATGTATAACTTCTGATCAGCTTCAGAATTATGCAAAGAAGAATTTCTAGTTTTCACATCTTTCAGTCTTTTTACATTAAAATTGTGTTTCATTCTGAATAATTATTTATTTTCCACCAATTAATTCAAATATTCTCAAGATAAAATAACTAAAGAAAATTTTACTTGTCATTTACATACTTGTGAAAATCACAAGTAGCATTTCTTTCAAATAGTTAAGATTTCCTATTAGAAATAAAATGATATTTTTCATAATTTATATCATATACATTAACCAGAACTAAATAAGCAGCAGAATATCTTTATAGCTTAGAATTTTTGGAGATATAGCATTCATAATCTAAATCTTATAAACATTATAGCAGACTGTTGAATTCCTGGAGGAAGGTAATTATTGACAATGGTACTTTATGAAAATTCTAGGAAATATAGTAATCTAATTTTGTGTTAAAAAATACACAAGGGTGTATTTTTATCACTTAACCGATTGGTGGGTAGTGTATACAGTAGGATGTCCTCAGGGAATCCTGCCTCCTTCCATCTTCCCATTGTATTGCCCTGAATTTGAATTTCAGGAATGGAGGAGGGAAAAAAAAGCCAAAAACATAGGCTTCCAAAGTTTTTCTTTTTGTTATATTTAAAGACTTATGCACACATTTTACTAGGTTAGTGATCATCTGGTCAACTGACTGTAAAAGAAGATAAGCCAGAGAAAATTTCTCTGTCTAGTTTCTCTAACAGAGAAATTGAAGGGAGAAAGGCCTTTTGAGAATTCAATCTATAATATTCTCTATATATTTACCTTTTAGAGTAAATTTTTTTTTTCAGAACTGAGGATTGAACTCAGGCCCTTTCATTTGTAAATTTAAAACACTTTGAATGAAACACAACTAGTCAAACCTGCTACATTTAAAAAAAATATTCTACAGTATATTTATCTGAAAAGACTAAATCGAAACCAGGTAATTGTTTTCACAACAGGAGAAATGCCTGGAGAGTAAATAGCACCTTCAAAAAAAGTACACAACAGCAAAATCATTTGAATCTACTTTCTGAGGCAGATTCTTATGCCATTTTACTGCCCATTAGGAGTCAGAAATGTGAGAAAATTCTCTGGCTAAGAGTGCATTTTGTATCAGGCTTTATCTCAAGGCTATTAGTTCCATAAGAAAGTATATATTTTTGTTTCTTAATTAAACAAGGGTGTAAAACAATCCCACCAAGTCACTCTTCTCAAAGAATCAGATATAGTTAACTTAGCATTTGGAGATCATTTAGGGTCTTTTGCCCTAAACAATTGGAGTGTGATTTTGTGAAGTCAGTTCACACTTTTGGAAGATAGATATAATTAGGAGAAATGCCAAGATTAAAAATCATTTCTTACTTCAGAGAATAAACATAAACCTGAATAAAAGTTTTCTCTGGACTCATAATTTAATTTTGTTGGGAGCCATGGAAGCTAGAAAATTGGTTAGGTGTATGTAGGCAGGACTAGGCCTTAGTGCTTAAAGCCAAACAAGCTACATCAGTTTTGAGATAAACATCCTGTCTGGTTAAGGTCAGCCATTAGTTGCTAGGCAACCTTTTGTCGCTTGTTACTAACTCTGCAAAAGTATAAATAAAAGCTGGTTTTTGTTGTGGGGTGGTATTCAGCTCACCTAACAGACCCTCTGGCCAGCCCCTACTTAGTCTTTTTGTAGTTTTTTTCATCCCTACCATTTCTCACTAGTTAGAACCAATGCAACTGAGACCAACGGATCACTACATTGGGCACTCAAACAGGATGCCTCTTACTACATAAGCATGGGCGATGCCTGGTACAAGGTAAGCATGGGCAATGCCTGGTATTAGATAAGCGTGTGTGGCAGGAACACTTCCAAAGACTGTGCATAAGGGAGGGGAAGTGCATTGGTCTGAGCCAGCAGTTTTCAGCACAGGCTTGCACTGGCCATGGCTCTCTAGGTATAAAACTTGGGGATGGAGGCTGTCTAGGGCCAGGAGGGGTCACGAGGGCCAGAGAGATGAAGGTGCAATAAAGAGAGCAAAAGGCTTGAGAAAAGCCTAATGGGAAAAGTTAGATTGAGTTAAAAATGGGAAGAGCTGCAGATGTTTACAAATGTATATAAAATGTTTTTCTGTATTTGTGCTACTTTCTAAGACCACCATAAAGTTCCAAATGGGACAAGAAGGGTAGAGCAAAGGTTCAGCAGATAGAATTTAAGCCTTCTAGCTTTGCTCAATTAGATAAAAAAGGAAAAATTCTTTAAAATCATGAGCCAATAGTTCCAGATAGCAGAGCATTGCCTGGGGGAGGGGCACAAACTGGACTCTGGGAGACCCCTGCTGTCTGGTCTTAAGCAGGCCTAGCTGGGATTTCCCGCTCCCTACTGATCTGTTTGCCCCATCCAGCCACAGAGGTTCTGTGTACCACCAACTAGTCCAATGTGCCTGGAGCTACTGGGGGGGGGGGGCGTGTCATGACTATGGTAGGCTATTGCCGGCCACTGGCTACGTGCATTGCTGGCATCGCAAAGTTGTTGAGCTCAAGAGAGTGTCTATATTTAAAATCTGGGCAAAAACAAAATACTCTGGTTTTTAAGGAGTCACAAGCTACAATCCTGGTGGCAGCTCAGGGAAATTTCACTGAGTCACAGATCAAAACTTCAGCCTCAAGGAAAGTAGAGCCATTTTCGATATTTCCTTCTCAATTGGCATTAAAAGAAGCCAGAGGGGCAAGGGAGTCCATGGAGGGTTTTTAACATCTCTGCCGTGTTTCTGAAGTTCAAGTTCCTAATAATCTAGGACAAGTTGTGCATCTTCGTGAAGCTGTACCTTTTGAAACCTTGAAAGTATTAAAACAAGCTATTGCTACTTATGGCTCTACTGCTTCCTTTACCTTGAGTTTTGTAGAAATCCTAGGACTACAGACTATGGCCCCAAGTGATTGGAAAGGAATAGCTAAAGCATTTGAATCCAGGAGATTTGTTTATTGTGGAAAGGAAACTTCTTTGAATATTGCAGGAAACAGGCAGTTAAAAATGTGAGGTTCACAATTTAGCCATTACAAAAGATTTGCTAATTAGAAAAGCTGCTTTTACTAGCACAAACACTTAAATGACTTTTGCATTGCAAATATATGAGCAAACTAAGACAGCTGCAATTAGGGCCTAGAGGGAACACCCTTATAAGAGGAAAACATCCCTTAACTTGGCTTCTATTAGGCATGGCCCTGATGAACCTTTACAAGATTTTGCTGCATGTTATTGTAAGCTGCAGAGAGGATTATCAGTGACACAGAAGCTGGAAAATTAATAGTTGAGCAATTGGCCTTCGAAAATGGAAATAAATGTTGTAAAGAGGCTTTAAGAGCTCATAAAAAGTGAGCAACACTGCCTGCGATGATTCAGATTTGTGCAGATATTGGCCCCTTACATGTATGGGAAGATGCCTTGGCAGAAGCTATTACTCAGGTTATTCATTCAAAGTCAAAAAAAGGAGGGTGGAGTAATTGATAGGTCTTTTTTATGGTGTAGAAGCAGAGAAACAGGCAGAGGGAAAAAGGGAAAGGGTTTTATTGTCTTGGAGGACAGAGAGAATCTGTGGAAGGTAAGAAATTCTCTGGATTGGCACAAAGGGAGGCTGAGGCTTTTATGGCCTTTTGCCAGGGATGGAGTTTGTAGGGGATGTTTAGATGTACCTGAGGAGCTGATTGAGGCCTTCCCTGAGGTGATGGGAAAGATGAAAGGAAATTGCACCCTGGGCTGAGTTGGAGAAGTGGGGAGGTGGTCTCTGGGAAGATAAGCTGTTGTTTTAGGGCTTCAGACATGTTAGATGACCACCATAATAATTTAGTAAGTCGTACTAGGGCCATAACCTATCATTCCCATCTTTTGGCTCTTATAAGAACAGCAAAGTGTCTCTTATTTTTATTATTATTATTATTATTATTATTTTTCCATTTATTTTTATTTTATTAAAATACAAATGTCAATCAGACAGTTTCAAGACACCTTAACCATACAGAGTCGATGAATTAATACATTGCAAACTTTTCATAACGTTTTGGTATTGTACAAGGTGCATACATGAAATTATATTTACAGGTTTTTTTATAGCTGAATTATATCAAAGATTCAATAATTATTTACCTAGTGGATGACCATAGCACTAAAAGCCGACATAATATCCTGTCCAACCACCATTAGTGCAGATCTTGCCTCTCATAGAATT
>PVKA01007010.1:0-11136 GCA_004027165.1 Ctenomys sociabilis
TAGTAGAAGTGCTAAGGGGATGCAGAAGGGCATTCTAGGTAATTTTTTTTTTTCTCCTTATTTCCTCCCCCATACACCAGTCAATCTACATAGTTGTGATGTTTTACAGGGGACAGGAGCACTGCAACAGGGATTGCCCAGTCCTGTGGCTTTACATTTTTCCCCTATGGTGAGTGATTTAAAAGACTGTCTCCTGGGCTGGGGAGATAGCTCAAGGGCATAAGTGCCTGCCTGGCAAGCCTAAAGTCCAGAGTTCAATCCCCAGTACAGCAATAAATAAATAAATAAATAAAAGACTGTCTCCTTTCTATCCCTCTCCACCCTGAAGATAAAAAACACTTTGCTTTTAGTTTACCCTCTTAATGATCAGGCCTTTCAATGGTGGTGTTTCCCACAAGTATGGTGAATAGTTTAACCCTGTGCCAAGACTTTGCGGCTCCAGCCATTTGATCAGTGCAACAGGCCCATCCGTCTGCATACATTATCTATTACATAGATGGCATTCTCTAGGCACACGAATCCCTACCCATTTTACATCGTATGTTTATCCAATTAGATGATGCCCTCCACAGTGCAGGTCTAGTGACAGCCCCAGAAAAGGTGCAAACTGTGGCACCCTTTTCATATTTGGGACACCATATTAAGCTGAGGCAAATTGTGCTCCAAACTGTGCAGATATAATTTACACATTTTGCAACCTTAAAGGATTTTCAGACTCTACTTGGAAACATTCATTGGCTCCACCCAGCTCTTAAGCTAACTACTCAGGAGTTAAGTCCTCTCTTTGACGTTCTCAGGAGAGACTCAGCCCTAATTCTAAAGAGAACACACACCAGAATCCAAGTCTGCCTTGAATATAAAGTTAGTCAGGCTCTTTCTAATGCTCAGCTCTCTAGAGTTGACACATCTTTGCTAATTTTTTTAAATTATTTTCCCAACTCAGTATATGCCCACTGGGGTTCTTTGGCAGTCTCAGGGTCCCTTACAGTGGCTACACATGCCACATACTCCACATAAAAGTATTACTCCCTCAAATGCTATCCAACAAACAAGCTGCTGAATCTCATGTCACTTTTCATCAAAATGCTTCTGCCTCATGAAAAGTTTCATTTGACTTGAGCACAGGTTCAGGAAATGGTTATCATGTATAAAAGACAGGCTTTTAAATTCTATAAAACATGGAAGTACATAGGAGAATGACAATTCCATCAAATACATGCAAAATAAGTCCGGGCGTGGTGGTGCACGCCTGTAATCCCAGCACCAGGGAGGCAGAAAGCAGGAGGATCACTATGAATGTGGGCTGCATAGTGAGATCCTGTGTACAACAAAAAAGAAAAACTAAAAAAATACATGCAAAAAGGCTAGGAAGGGTCCTTTAGAGAGATCTCCATACTGGACAAATGAAAGGAACCCAGTCCACTACTAATCTGGGGAAGAGGGTATGCTTGTGTTTTTCCAGAGAATACTTAATGACCTATTTGGGTACCAGAGTGAACTGTCAGGCTATACCATGACGCCAGATCTGAGGAAATTAACAACGGGGAGGCCAGATCCAACATGGGGCCTGTTAAAGGAACTAACAAAATGGAAAATTAATGTTTAAATAGATGATATGGGCCAGCCAAATAGCCCAGTGGATTAAAGTACCTGCAGGGGTCAGGGAGATGGCTCAGTGGAGTAAGTGTTTCCCTGGCAAGCACAAGGGCCTGAGTTCAATCCTCAGTTCCACCAAAAAAAATTAAAAATGAATAAATAAAGTGCCTGCAAGCAGTTGCAGAGGCTGGAAGTTTGATCTCTGGGCCTGCTGTGCCGGCCCTGCCCCTGGGGTGCACTGAGATGGCAACTGAGACTGGGAGTGGTGGCCTGCTCCTATAATCCCAGCTCTTGGGAGGCTGTAAACAGGCGGATCACTATGAGGCCCATATAGTAGTGAAACCCTGAACACCCTGTAGACCCTTCCCCAAAATACCAAAACAAAAAAAGTTGGGTATTCAACTAAATTAAGAAACAAAGGTTTGCACATGTGTATGTAACTAATTGTTAATTTCACAGTGTCTTAAGTGTATTCATGATTCCAAGTGTATAGGTCTTCTACAATGTTAAACAAAGATTGCTTGTTGTGATAAGACTTTATTCCAAATTCAAAAAAGGAGGTCAGGGAGGAAAAGTTTGTGATGTATATCCCATTTAAGGATAATTAGGTAAAAACGATTCTTATGTATTAGAGAAGATTGGTTAAAAGGGTTATTCTATTTCCAAATGAAAATGTAAGCATGTCACAAAATATCATAGGACTGTCCTACTACAATATTGCATATTGTTTGATTTATAGATTTCTGTGTAAAAATGTGTAATTGTTTTTTTAATATTCTCTAGGGATTTAAGCATTAGCATATCCATGGTTGTTGGAAATAACAGTTTCATTTTATGTCTAATAGTATGTTATTAAGCTTCTCTTCTGGATGTTTAACAACTAAAGTTTGCAGACCAAAACTTAGATCAATGAGCTAAAAGGATAGCCAACAGGTCAGCGAGGACGCAGGACATAAGGGAACCTCTGCTGTGATAACCTGTATCTCAGGTGTGTTCCAAATTTTCCGATAAAGAAGATTATGGGGCCACAAAAGAAAGTGATCGATGATGTATAGTGTGCCCAAGGAGAATCACTAGGAAAGAAAAAATCTCTCAGGCTCTCACAGAGAGCAAGTTGGTCAAGGAATGGCCATGACTCATCCAGGTGGCTGACACTGACAGAAGGTCTAGGAGGTACTGTAAGTGGTTCCAAGGCAAATCCTGAGGAGACTTAACTGACCTTGTCAGATGGCAAAACTTACATTTATAGTTATACAGGTCTTGCTTTAACTTGGTCTTTTTTTTTTTTGCGGAACCGGGGATTGAACTCAGGCCCTTGCATTTGCTAGGTAAGTACTTATTCCACTGAGCTATCACCCCAGCCCCTTTAACTTGGTCTTAAGCATTCAGCAGAAAAGTATAACCATGAAGTATGAAAAGTATATGCTATGCTGTAAAATGTTCAACAACTTTTGATAATTACCAGCTGTGCTGATAACTTACTACTATTATGGACTATTGGACTGTATAGGGTTATATTGTATGAATTCAAGTACCTACAGTCTGGCATGAAGTATGAAAAGGTCTTTGTTATAGTTTGCACCTCATGTAAGTTATGGGGCAGACATAGCTAGAGGAGCATTGAATGGTTTGAGGGGCAAGGCCAGAGGGAAGGGGCCAGAGATGCACAAACTGTTAAACTGGCTAGCCTGTCTTTTCTCAGAGATGTGAAGAGGGCCATCCTGGACACAGCAGTGCCCCAGCCTCTCCTCTAGTGCCTCGAAACCTCCAATAACTGAGCTAAAAAACCTTTCCATCCCTCACTTTGAGTATCAGGTGCCTGTCCCAGCAATGAGAGAAGAGTAACTAATACAGTCCTCTAAAGAGTTCTCCAAATACAGCTTCTCTAACTGCAATGGAATACTCATCTCTACCAAAACAAAACAAAAAAGGGGGATATGTAGGGAGCCCTGGAAGCTGGAAAATCAGTCAAAGGCTTATAGGCAGGACTAGGCCTCAGTGCCTAAGGCAAGCGAACTACCTCAGTCCTGAGACAAGCATCCTGACTGGTTATTGTCTGCTACTACTCACTAGGCAACTTTGTGTCACGTGTTACTAACTTTACAAAAGCTATAAATTAACACAGGTCTCATCATGATGGTGCGTGAGTCTTGCCCGTCAGGCAGATTGGCAGCCACCTAGCGCAGCTTTTGTCTTGTCTTTCTCATTCCCATCACTGTGTCTTCCTGGGTAGAACCATTTGCAGTCAGACAAATGGATCCCCACATAGCCCTCCTCAGAGCAATGCTTGGTACATGCTGGGCACGAAGGTGTTGTTGAAGAAGTCTGGGTGCTGAGAATTTTAACATGGTTGCCACCACAATTAATTATGAGCAATTCACCTGGATCATAAACTTAGCACTAGTAAGAATTAAAGGGCTGGAGCCACTCTATTTGAAGAAGGGAAAAAAAGAGAAGACAGATGGCTGTGTCAAAGAGAACAGGTGTAGGCAGGGTGCTACAGAAAGAGGCCCTATGGGCCCTCCTGTTTTCATTAGGAGTCAGGTCCTTTTCCCTATCTGGAATGTGGCAAAACTTGATTGTATTTTTGGGCTGTCTGGTTTAGACCAGGCACTCCTATGTCATTTGCGGCTGGGTGGGCTTTGTGTAACTTCTCTCCACACATTTGTTTATTTGTTCTTGGCAGGACCTTGTCTCTTGTTAGGAGGGGCTTGATAGGAAGGGGGGTTAGGGTACTATTATAGTAATGAAGTGCTGCTGGACTAGTAGATTTCCTGAATAACTCTTTTTTAAAAAATAACTTTTCTCAATGTTAGTCATCCCCTCATCATCTCCACCCCAGGCCGTCCCTACATCCGTTGGAGGTGGAGCTACCTTGGCTTCCTGTGCTTGGCTATCTCTGGGTTCTGCCTGGTAGTGCTCTCTGTCTCTCTCTCTCTCTCTCTGCCAAGTCCCCAGGGCTGCCCGGGCTATCTTGTGTCTTTTTTTTTTTTTTTTTTTTACCTGGTCTCCTCTTTTTTTCTACCTTTGTTTTTGAGGCTATTCCCAAGAGAACTTTTCTGGTAGAGTTCAAACAGTTTAAACAATTCAGGATTAAATTGTGGGTTTTATGTATTTTGTCCTAGGAAAGAGCGAATGACTAAGACAGACACTATGCTGGCTCTCACCTGAACCAGGCAAACATGATCTGATGGTTTGTCATTTGGCTGCTTTGCTGAACCAGTGTGCATCTAGGAGTGGTAGCAACTTACACTTGGATTTACTTCCTGCAGTTTTCATTTTGGAGACCTGATTATAAAAGCAATTGCCATTCTTCAAAGATCCTCGCTGTTATACAGCTAAGTTAAAGTTATAGGCAGTCAGAAAGGGAGCAGGTCCTTGAGGAAGTGAGTGAAAAAGGTGAGACACACCAAGATTACAGTGGAAGTGAATCTGCAGTAGCCACGGCCCAAGCCTCCCTGCGGAGAAGAGCAGGGTGAAAAGACACTGCAATTAGCAGCGCCTTAAGCACACGGGTGTGTGACCACAAGGTCTGCACCCACACTCTTTTTTTTTTTTTTGGTAGAACCGGATATTGAACTCAGGCCCTTGCACTTGCCAGGGAAGTGCTTATTCCACTGAGCCATCTCCTGGGCCCCTGGACCCACACTTTTGTCCCTTTCCAGGAACACCTTTGCTCTCCCCCTGCACCCTTACTATGTGACTTGTTTCCCTATTAGATCAATATTAGCTACACCTATATGGAATCCTATAGGTGACTAGCTTGATCCACATTGTAATTTTGCTGTACAGAATACTCTTGACAAACAGACTCAGTGGTCATGCACTGTGTGAGATCCCTCCTGGAAAGCTGGGAGCTATTTGTCTTTTTTTTTTTTTTTTTTTGCAGGACCAGAGATTGAACTCAGGACCCTGTGCTTGCCAGGCAAGCACTTATTCTACTGCGCTATACCTCTGCCCCATATTTGTCTTATTATCATTTCCAATAAAATGCTCTTTAGTTTGGACTTCACTCCTCAACACTGCAAAACTACGAACTCAATACATCTGATATCTAATAGGATGGGAATTATTTTCCCCTTACAAGAGTCCAAGTGAACCCACACACAAAGGGCTTGCCTAGGAGGCACTTATTCTACTGAGCTATCTCCTGGGCTCCTGTCTGTCTCCTTAGTCACATCAAATCCTACATGCCTACAGCAAACATTTTTGTCAAATCAGATCCACTTTCTCAATCCTACACTCCAATTCTGGCCCTACCAGAGTTTGTACTCAAAAGAAGCTTTTATTTTATTTTGGGAACCACTTTGCATTTTAAAATAAAATAAAAATTCAGACTTTTGGGCTGGGAGATGGCTCAGTGGAATAAGTGCTTCCCTGGCAAGCACAAAGGCCTGAGTTCAATCCCCGGCTCTGCAAAACAAAACAACAAATTCAGAATGTTATGGATAAAACTCTGAAAGGAATGACACTTTGAATTAAAACCAAAGGAAAAAGACAAAGCAGGAGGTCTGAGTAGAATCAATTTTTCAGTTACCTTCAAATCCCGAGCACCCGACATCTATCTTGTCTAAAATGTCATGAGAACCCAGCTAAACAGAATCATACAAAAAAAAAAAAAAAAAAAAAAAAAAAAAAAAAAAAAAAAAAAAAAAAAAAAAAAAAAAAAAAAAAAAAAAAAAAAAAAAAAAAAAAAATCCCCCAGGCCAGGGAGATAGCTCAGTAGAATAAGTATCTGCCTGGTGAGCAGAGGATCCCGAGTTCAATCCCCCATGCCATCAAAAAAAGAAAATTCTGTAGCAGTGCATGAAGGCAATTGAACTAGTATCTCAGAAGTTTGTCCATGCCTAGCACATAGCATACTTAGGTTTATTTTGCCCTTAGTCCAAACTATCTGATTCTTTTTTGTTTGTTTGAAACCCTTATTTTAATAACTTCTTCACCTGTGCAACTTCTCCCCTCAGAATTTCTTAAAAAGCCAGAACTTTGTATGCCCCAAACCAACTCCCAAATCCCACCTTTATTTGCTTTTCATCTTTGCCAGCTTCAGAGTTCCAAGCCTAGAAGACAGAACATTGGAGGGAAAGTGAAGAGTCGATGGGACAAAAGTGATGACACACTCCATGGTTCATTTCTGGGTTTCTTCTCAGACCAATTCAAAACCTCCAAAATAAGGTCAAGTAACACTTGCATTTGTACAAGCTCTTTAGAAAGTCTTCCTGGATCTCTGACACCAGCCAGATGTCCCCACCATGGAAGGGGTAGAGAGGACACTCAGCTTCAGTCCAATGGTGATGAACAGCCCCATGGTATGAATTGGCTATGGGCAGCCCAGCACTACCGCTGAGGGGACAGACCAGCCTCATAGCCCTCCGTCTTCATGTCATCGAGCCCCAGTTCCTCATTCTGGTCAATGGTGCACGTGTAATTTCATCTCTAGATCATCATCTGGTGCGTACATGTTCTGCAAGTAACTGTTTCCTGCTGGGTCATTCATAATGAAATGGGCCTTTATGCGGCCCTCGATGATCTGGTCCAACTTCTGGCTAAACTCCTGCAATTTCTCTGACTGGCCAGGACTAGAACTGACACCCAGTGTGAAAGGATTCTTGGTCACCAGTTCCCGGTTATCTTCAGCAGCCCTTCCAGGATAGTGAACTTGCCCGCGAGGACAGCTATTTCCAGCTCAAACTCCTGCTCTGGGATTTCCACACTGCATGTTTCAGACTTGAGGATGTCTCTGGTCATGTCAGAAGGATCTGTGATGTGGAGAGTGATTTTGGTACCCAAGGGCTCTACCACTCCTCCAGATTTCACCTCATTGGTCCAATGACTGCAGTTCTCACAGATGGTGGCCATGATGATAACCTCCTTAAAGTGGGGGATTTGTACTAGCTTCATGTTCATCTGAGCAGGGGCATTGCACTCTGGGCAGTTTGTATTGAACTGAAGCACTTCATTTCTGAGATCTTCTTCCAACTTTTCCTCTCGTCCTTCAGCCTAGAGCCCTAGCATCTCATCCTGCTGCACAGTCCAGTTGTAGTGTGTAATTACCAGGGAATCATCCTTCTGGGGAGCATGTGGCTTTTCTACAAAGCTATTCCCCGAGGGATCATGGATGATCAGGGTGAAAGGGGAGGCCACTTGCTTTAGCTCCCTCAGCTTGACAACAAACTTATCAATTCTTTCAGCTATGGCTTCTTCACTTGCCTCCCTTCTGGCTGAAAGCTGGAATTTCAAAGTCCAGCTCAGGTATCCTTGTGGTGGCAGAATCAGTCTTCATCACTTTTCTGTTCATGTCCTCCAGACCCCGGACAGTCAACATGTAGTGCACTCCCTGGCCCTGGATCCTGCCTGCCGATTGGATCTCCGTGTTGTTCCACAGTGCTCGCAGGATTGGATCTCCGTGTTGTTCCACAGTGCTCGCAGGAGCAGTGCTCACGATTATTTCCACTGTGGTACAGTTCATGCACAGTGACTCGATCTCGGTGGCTGCTGCTCCTTGTCCTCGGCACTGATGGGCCGGAACACGGGCCTGTGGCTGGTGGCTGCACGAGGGCTGGTGAGGGAGCAGAGGCAACCCCAGGGGCTCGGGATCCTTGAAATGGAGTCAATGAGGAAATATGTGGGGAGCACGTGGTGCTGTGCTCCTTCAGTCTAGGGTCCCTATTTCCTGACACAAGTAGGCGAATGGGACAAGTCTGGCCACCAATGAGTTTTCCTGAACACATTTTCCTTTGCCAGCATGTAAAAATGAGGGCATTTCACATATTCACCAAATTAAACTTTCAGCTTCTCTTTAACAATGGCAGATCTGGCTGTCAATGCTGGAAACAAACTTCTAGGGGGAGGGCACTGGCTGCCTGGTTCCCACAGCCCTTTTTATTAAAGGGTAATTTTGGAAGAAAGGCCAAAATTCTTGCTGTCAAACAGACACAAAAATGAGCACATGTTATAGGTCTTACCTAACTTTAAATGAGAAATGTGGTAAACTGTTATAATAGTTCTCAGGAGAATCCCAACATCGGGAATGTGGAGATTAATGTACCCAGGAAGGCAGAACTGGTGAGCTGCACTTCCACCAGACAGGGCAAGCTGCTTTGCATCCCCTCAGCTATCTACAGCTTACAGCGCTGTGTGACAGCTCCCACAGAATTGACCCAGACATCCAGGAAGAGTGCGCTAAGTTCCAGACAACGCAGTTTGCTGCAGAAGTACAAACCTCCACTCCATCACTATTCCCTAGTGTCCTAGCCACAGACGGGTTTTTTTTGGCGGTACTGGGGATTGAACTCAAGCGCTTATTCTACTGAGCTATCTCCCCAGCCCCCTAAGCGCTTATTCTACTGAGCTATCTCCCCAGCCCCCTAGCTACAGATGACCTGAACCCTGAAAAGAGTTAGCTCTCTCCATCCTGATCCTATGAAGCCTCCACCCTCACGGTCACCCCCATGCTGGGGATGGAAACCAGGGCTTCGTGCATGCTAGGCAACACTCGCTCTCTGAGCTCCACCCTTAAGCCTTTTTTCTTTTTTTAATAATTTTATTGAAAAAAATAATTTTATTGAGAAACAAATAGCAATAAGACAATTTCAAAACCAATTAGTAGGACAGTTTCAATAATTAATACATTGCATATTGCTGTCTTAGCCCAAGCCTTTTCTTTATTCAGCTTCTTCAATTATAAAATACAGAAGTTGGGCTGATCACCCAAATTTCCCTACCACTGCTTCCTGGTCCCCTGCTTTCTTTGAATTTATTGTTGCTGCTATCAATTCTCCTCCCCGACCACCTCCACAAGCCATATGTCCTTATTTAACCATTCAGATTCTTCTATTCGTGTGTTAGGGTTAATGGGTGACATTTTACTAATATGCAGCTTCACTTAGTATTCCAAACCACCACCACTTCCCAAAAGTATTTTTCAAGATTACCTGTTGGTAAGATCCAGACATCCACCCAGAAGCCCCTTGAGCCCTACCTCTTTCCCCAAGACTCTCTGTCGCTAGGCCCAGCCCTGGGAGAAGACAATCTGTTGGCAACCCGGGGGTGGAGATGATGAATCCTGCAAAGCGGCCAAGCACACTGTCCTCTTAACTCCAGCTGGAGGCAGAGTAGATTTAAGGGTACCAGGTGGGGATTAATCGCTGTAGGGGATTGGACACCCTAATTCTCACACAGAGTATTATAACTTGAAATTGTATTGTAGAGCTGGGTGTGGTGGCACATGCCTGTAATCCCAGCACTCGGGAGGCTGAGGCAAGAGGACTGTTGTGAGTTCGAGACCAGCCTGAGCTATAAAGTGAGCTTAAGGCCAGCCTGAACTGCATAGTGAGACCCTGTCTCAAAAAGACAAAAAAAAGAAAGAAAAGAAAGAAAGAAATTGTATTGTAGAATTTAAATTGTTCTTTGACAAACAGCCTAATGAAGTTTTTATCCATTGACCAAGAATGAAGTTTAGCCTGGCTAGAATGAAGAACAAAATTACATTTATTTTGAGCTAGTTAGATTGCCACCTGGGAGACACAAATTCAAGTCAACTGGAACTGTGTTTTGGAGTTTTTACACCAGAAGCTGTATCTGGACTTCTGAATCACGAGGGGGTGGGAAATGACTTCACTCATTAGCCAGGAATTGAAGTGTGATGAGAAGTTTCCAAATGATAAGGAAGGGACCCACAGCTCCTCTCCTGTAGGTGGGGGGAGCTCAGCAGCCCACAGGGATTTCTGAGCTGCGGCCTGGGTGGGCCCAAGGGTGAGCCTTCAATGGACGGGGCATGAGACTGCCTGGACCTGGTCCCACAGTGACCTTTCTCATGCCCTAAACTGCAACTGCTCTGCTTTTCTTTTCCAAGTGTGAGAACAGAATCCTGTGCGTCATTTACACAGCAAATGCTTAGCGCTGTTCTAGGTGCTGAGGAAGAGCAGTGAAGGAGACCATGAGTCTTATGTTCTGCTAAAGAGATTTTAAATAAAGTGGGAGACAACAAATAAGGTTGTGCCTGGAGTGCTAGGGAGGAGGCTTTGCTTCATGTGCGGTCCTGAGATGTGAGCTGGCATTCCAGATCAACCCTCAGCAGGGTCAGCGCTGCGGACAGGGTCAGGCCGTGTTCCCTATGAAACAATTCAGCCAACCATCACACAGAAAAGCACTGTGGAAGCAAAGGCAGGATTTATCCCAAAAGAAAGTACTGTAAAGCAAAAGCACATCTTTGTGGGAAAGGGCAGGTAATCGCAAAGGTGGCCATGAAGAGTCTGGTTTCTGATGCAGGGGACAGTGACTTTCTGGCGCTGTTTCTGTGATCACCCATACCACAGTTCACTTTAGAAATCATCTTGGAATGGCTACCTGTCGCGAAGTGTATTCTTTGTTCACTTCAGTTTAACTGGAAGCATACTATTGCTCTGAAGGATTTAATCATATTTTCAAGAGAAACTCCAGGAAGAAAAATTTAAGCTAAATTAAGTCTTAACTCTCATGGGGCTGCTGTACTTAAAGCTTGAAATGCTCCTGCAAATGGCCTCATTTCTGTTAGCAGAG
>PVKA01007010.1:11236-33937 GCA_004027165.1 Ctenomys sociabilis
TTGAGGGATTTAAAACTTTGGGTCCCTCTGACCAAGAGAGAAGCAATCTGTAATATTTCCCTCAGCTTGACAAAATTTGAGACAGGCTTCCTAATGTTAAGCTTAACAATTTCTCTTTGGATTGGGGAATGCCTGAGATAGGCTATAGCTAACTAGATGGTCTTGAACTATGATCCTCCTGCCTCAGCCTTCCCAAGTGTTGGGATTACAGCTTGTACTACCACACCTGACCTTGACTTCCCTTTTCTTACAACATTTTCTTTACTTTGGAAAATTAGTGATTATAAATCCTTTCTCCACCCCTCTAAGATACAAATCTTCACCCAGTCTCTTGAGAGTTTTACAATCCAACTAGTGGACTGGAGAGGAATCCTTTGAAAGGTATGTATTTATCAAAGGAGGTCAGACCCAACTTTTTCTCTGTTGGTGGGAAAGGTACAGAACTCTAGTTGGTAACTGGCCCCAGCTGCAGAACAACTTCCTGTTATAAAGACAAGTTTATTTTGCCTTTGGAGAAACCAAGCAGCTAACACAGATGGCCTGTGACCTCCCTGGCCCATGACCATTGAGGAATCCAGACAGCCTCATGGCTTTTCCTCACATAGCCTTTAAATCTGCCACCGCCTTGGCAAGGGTGAGTCCAAGCTTCATTCCCATTTCCCTCCTCTACTGCAAAAGTCCTTCTTCCACCTCTTAATCTCATCAAACAAAAGTCTTTCTTTAGCAAATCTGGGTTTGTTTGACACTGTCAAACTTTACAACTAAGACCTCTCACCTACATTCTCTGACTTTCCCTGCACAGGAAAGCTTCCTCCTGCAAACTTTCCCACCCATCCCAACTCCCCTTTGCAGAATGTAAATCTGAGCTGCATGTGTTGGTGCCCAGTGGGACCACAAACGCTGGGAGGACTAGGCAACAGAATTACAAGTTTGAGCCCAGGTGGGCAACTTAGCAACTCAGTGAGATGCTGTCTTGAATTTTTCAAAAGGCTTGGGATGCAGCTGTGTGAAGCCCCTGGGTTCAATCCTTCATACCGAAAGAAAAGAGAATACTGAAAGAAAAGAGAAGGGGGAAGGAGGTAAATCTTTTTTCCTGACCTGCAGTTCCTTCTAGAACAAGACATCATTTTTTTAGTGAGACAGATCCAGGCCAGGAAACAAGCTCAGCTCCTGAGCACGATTTATCTTCTCCAAGTCCTTTTTTTCACCATTTATAAAACAGATCACACTCTGCCTTTCAGGAATGACAGCTGTTCCACTAAGCCAAAAAAACAAATGTGTGAGCTCACAAAGGTTTAAGCCCCTTGTCGTGCATACAGACCATCACAGCCAGGGCATTTGCTCAAGTCACCTTCATGGTGAATGGCTGGCGTACACACACACACACATTCCCTCAAGACACAGCCTTAAAAATCCATTTTCAATGGAGTTTGCCACAGCCTGCAGCTCTTCCTTCTACTCCGTGTTCTTTGCATGTATTTCCATATATAAACTTCCAGGATAGATCTCGTATTTGCCTCTGGCTGTATGTGTGGTGGCCTTAAGGCCTAGCAAGGCTGAGGGATATATACAAGAGGACCCAGGCACACAGCAGGGCACCTAGCCTTTCGAGGCAATTTACAGTAGAATCAGAAAGTAGATTTGTCAAATTACATAGGTTTAATGCTAAGTGTAATGACACATGGAAATGTAACAAGAACTGGTTGGAATTGCAGGACTGCAGGCTCAAACAGGCTGCGAGCATCAACTTCTCGTTTTTTTTTGTTTTTTTTTTTGCGGAACCAGGGATTGAACCCAGGCCCTTGTGCTTGCCAGGCAAGTGCTTATTCCACTGAGCCATCTCCCCAGCCTGAGCATCTACTTCTCAACAGCAGGATCCAGGCTGTTGTATCTCCAGAAGGGTGTGCGCCACAGCCCTGCAGAAACAGTCCCTGCAGAAACAGTCCCTGCAAACAGAGGTTCTGTCTATCCCCTTCAGCATGAAGACTCTCCCTGGATGTGCCCTGGGTAGGCCCTGCTCACCAACCCTGGCACAGGCACTTTCCATTCACTGAGAAGAGGGTCCCACGCGGCCTAGGTGCTTAGAAATTGTTTCATGATCATATGGTTTAAATATCTGTATTCTTCAGAACTTCATATGGAAATGTACCCAAGTGCCTCACTGAGTGGGACCAGGGATCATAGACAAGTTGAAGCAACAGCTGGTGCATCTGTCCTGGCCCCTTCTAGGCTCACAGAACAAGGTGCTCCTATAAGCAGAGCCCAAGGCAGATTCTGGGACTGCTGGCTCCCTGGTCTTGATGTTCAAGTCTCCAGAACTATGAGAATTTATACGACTTCTAAGTCATCCAATCTAAGGTACAACAGCGACAGGAGTGGATGGCAGTGGGTATAAGACTTCAGCCTCAGAAAGACTGAAAATTAAAAACAAAAAATTTAGCTATCCAAACCATTTACTATGATTTTACATCAAAATTGGGAATAATCTATGAATATTGGTATCTACTTTGTGTGTGTGTGTGTGTGTATGTGGAACCATGGATTGAACTCAGGCCCTTGCGCTTGTGCTTATTCTACTGAGCTATCTCCCCACCCTGAATGTTGGTATTTAAAGTATCTGAACGGCTGGTGAGATGGTTCAGTAGAGTAAGTGCTTCCCTGGCAAGCTAAAGGGCCTGAGTTCCATCCCCGGTCCACCCTGAATAAATAAAGTATCTGAAATATTCAAGAAATTTGCATTTTAGAGTCTACCAGATTCATCCTGATTCCAGTATAAACAATGTATTTATTAAATTAGATTTCAATTTTTAAGTTGAAAGAAATAGCATTCTAAAGGGTTTTTTTTTGGTACTTTTAGGGAAGGGTCTACAGTGTGTTCAGGGTCTCATTACTAGATTGTAGTGATCTGCCTGTTTACAGCCTCCCAAGAGCTGGTATTACAGGCACACACCACTACACCCAGTCTCCATTTTGAAGTTTATAATTATTACTAACTTTTAAGATAACTACTTACACAATTTTTAAGATGTACAAGAATGTTTAAAGTACATGCCATGGTTGTAAAGCTTCAGAAATTGATTAAATTTAAAAATGCATTTTAAAACTTTAAAAATTTTAAGAAACACAATAACTTCTGAAAAGCAAGTGCTAAATTTACTAGATTCAAGGGGCCGGAGACATGGCTCAGTAGAATAAGCGCTTGCCTGGCAAGAGCAAGGGTCTGGGTTCAATCCCCAGTTCCACCAATAAATAAATAAATAAGCTTACTAGGTTCATAAGTAAATTTGTTAAAAGTTTTAATATTAGTTTTATTATGTCAAAAGATTACATACTTTGAAGAACTCTTGCCCTCCAGGAAACCTGAAGGTCTACACTGAGATATGACTGTTTCCATCAGTGTCCTGCCATTGGCATGTTTGTGATGGGGTGGTAATCTGTCTGTCTTGATTTTGGGCAGCTCTGAACCAAGGATGGTCCATGCATGATTGCCCACTGGGCAGCTTAGGACAGTCACATCGGGTGGCACAATGCTACTGGTGGCTCAATTTGGTGGATGGGGTTAAGCTTGGAATTCACTAGTAGAAATGTCATTTTCCTCCTTACAGGCCTATCACCTAGCACAAGGCCATTCATGGTAACATTAACAGCTGACATTCTGTGAACAGGCACTTCTAAAGAGCTTTGTTCATGTTCTGTGGGTGGGAGGTAGGAATGGTAGACACACTATGGTGCAGAATACAGAAATGAAGAAGTGAAACACATTTCAATTGATAGTCATCTAAACTCAGAATCTTTTTAAATGGGTATAATGGACCTTTGGCGTAAATTTAATACACACCAACTTTTTTTTTTTTTTTTTTTTTTGACGGAACCGGGGATTGAACTCAGGCCTTTGAGCTTGCTAGGCAATCTTTTATTCTACTGAGCCATCTCCCCACCCTCAATATACACCAACTTTTAAGAATGCAATCTTCACATAAATCTAAGGAGTTACTGACATAGTTTCAACCAAAAGTGTCCCCCAAAGACTGCATGAACTCACTGTTAGGGATTTGGGGAGGTGACCGAGTCATGTGAGTGCCACCGCTGACTAGCTGGTAGGATGATGGGGCCACTGGGTGTGACCAGGAGGGAGATACTCCCTGCCACTAGGGCTCCGGCGTCTTACCAGTTCCCAGGCTGCCAAGTGAACTGCTTTCTTCCAGCCAGGCCCTTCTGCCACACCATGTCCCTGCTTGAAGCAGGCCCAAAAGGGACTGTAGGCATAAGCCACAGCAAGCCCTCCTGTAAGCTGCTGCTGTCTGGTGGTATCATGAGAAAGTGACTAGAACAATTAAATTGTGTTTGCCCTGAACTTTATGAGAAGCCATTCACTATTTCAACCAACAGTAATGACACCAACACCATTCACAATATCAAGAGGCCACATCACCGGCGCTAAAGGAGCAGTCTACATCTGTTGCTATAGTGTGCAGGAGGCTGGCCCACGTAGACAAGAGCAAGTGACACTTCACCCGGCATTCACTGTCACTGTGTCCACACCTGCACATAGGCCACATTACTGTGCATTACTTTCCTTTCATTCTGATTACATAAGCAGGCGTGATGACAATATGGAACTATGGTTTTCCTATCAGGGTAATAAAAGGTGCACAATGAAATACACTGTAAAAGGGGCATTAGGTGTGATATGGAAGAAAATCTATCCTGGCTGAATTAGTTTTAGAGAAAGACAACAGGTAGGGTTATGAATTACAATAGTTAAGAGATGAGACCAATGTTGCTTGGAAAATTCAGGGTTTTTAGGACAGGGTGCTATACCCCATAGAACTACTATTTGTTTTCAAATCAAAATCTCCTTCTGTGCATCCGCTGACCACTTATCCAAAACAAAGAGTTCTCTATTCTGAAGAAACAGAGAGCTGGGCTCCGCATCCCGATGCACTGGTTCTTACATGTTACAGCACATGAGTATAAACTGTATGTCTATAAACACTGAACTCCACCCAGGCCTTCCTTCTGGAGGCTCTGATGCTCAGTAACATAGGTCGCTAGCCTCAGCCACACACAGCTTTGGAAGCTCTTCTGGACAGCACTACTTCTCAGACTTCTGTGGGCAAACAGGCATCCGGGACATCCGGCTGACTGTAGGCTACGGTCCAGCAGACCCGGAATGAATGGGGGCAGGGCACCTACATTTCAAACAAGCGCACAGAGATACTGATGCTCCAGATGTATGGGCTCCACTGTTGCTCTCTCCAGGATGAAAGATGCTGGGGCACAAACATACAGTGGGCAAACTCACCTCCAACAACTTTCCCTGGACATCACTGCCATTGGACAGGGCATAGGGACATTCCCATTCTACAGAGCAGGGAGCTGAAGTCCAGTGGAGAACACTGAGCAAACTGAGTACCAAGGATGGCAATGGGCAGCTCCACCACAGATTATGAGAGTTCAGTCATACAGTACTGAGAGCTTTGCTAATCAAACTGTTTCCTAGCTCTTAGCTGCAAAATTGACTCATAGACCAATAATCCTGATTTGTAAGTACTGACATCATTGGTAAAGAGGCTGAAGCATCTCTTTTGCAGGGAAAAGATTCCTAACAGAATGGGCAGGAGGACTCAGCTCAAATCCAAGATCCTAAGGATTTGAGAATCCATGTCTACAAAGGTGTAATCAAAAAATATGGAGAATGTCTGACTTTAAAATACCATTACAGTGAAAGACATGCTGCCACTGACCTCACACACAACGCTGCTGCTCAGAACAAGCTTCTCCCACCTCGCACACCATAAGGCAGCTCTGGAAGTCGTCTCACACGTCTTCTGCTGCACTGACAGGGCTGCCTCCATATCTTGAGTCAATTTAAAATGCTGACCTTCCATGGTCATTCGGCTTTGGCAGAACCAGGGATTGAACTCAGGCTCTGGCACTTGCAAGGTAAGAACTTATTCTACTAAGTTATCTCCTCAGCCCCAGTCGTTTGTGGACAAGTCAAAACCTGCATGGTGCCAGTCAGTAGACGAGGTGGGCGAGGATGCGGTGAGATGACCCATGAGTCTGCCTCCCTGTCGCATGGCCTCAGCCTCAGCATTCACAGCGCCTTTGATCAGCACTGCATCAGAGTGGCAGAAACAATAGGACACCAAGGGTAGAGGACTTGGGGGTGACTGAAATGTGTCTTTTACTGCCAGACATGAATTAAATTTAAATATTTACTCTATACTCTGATCATACTTCATGTGTACCACTGCTTAAAGTGTATCTTTAAAATTAACTTTTAGGGGCTGGGCATATAGCTCAGAGGCCGGGTACCTACCTGGCAAGCACAAGGCCCAAAATGTGATTCCTGGTACCAAAACAAACAAATAAAATAAAAATTTAAAACATATAAAGTATAAGTAAATTCACATTAGTTAAGGGACACTGTACATTTCCCATTCACATTGGAGACCACCATACAGTACCTGGGATCCTCATAATATTTTGACTTGGACAGGAGAGTTGGTCTTCTAGAACATATGCTACAAGCAGCTTAACTCTATACACAGAAATTCAAAGCCTTCAATGTTTCAGAGAATAAATGAATTGTATCATTAGTAAATACATATATATAAAGAAAATTATACTCAAATTCTAAATCGCTGGGATTTTTCCTTTCGCAAACCAAGAAACAATGCTGCAGAATCTAACCACGGGTGTTTAACAGAGGGATCTCAGCACTGCACAGGATCCTCCAGAGCTAGGCAACTCAATGACACTAAAACCAAGAGCTGCGCAGGCAACTAAAAGCTGACGGTCTTGGCGGGCTTTACAGTGTCTATCTCAGCCGACAGCCAGCGGTAACTGCGGTGGCGCCGTAGCACCTCGATGGCCTTGAGCTCCAGCGGCGTAGTCTGAACACCGAGGTCTTCTAGGTTGGGCAGGTTCGGCAGCAGCTTGTCTGAGATATGAATCTTGAAATGAACAAAAGACCACGAAGGATGTTGAGAACTGGCCAAGAACAGAGCACTGCCCAGCAAACCCTCTAACACTGAGCCCAAGGAATATGTGGAGACTTTTTTCTTGGTGATTCTAAGGATTAAACCCATGGCTTTAATACTGAGCTACATCCTCAGCTTGTTTTTTTAAGATACGACTCACTAAATTGCTACACTGCCCCAAAGATCTTGCGATCTTCTAGCCTCAGCCTCCCCAAGTGTTGGGATTATAGGTATGCACCATAATGCTCAATATATGTGGTATTTTAAGTATTAGAACTTGGTAAAGGTAGAACACAGAAAAACAAGTCACCAAAGTGAAGATCAGCAAATATCAGCCCCAGTTCCAGCACAAGAGGGCATGCACTGGGCCCAAATCAGGTGGCAGACAGGGCATCAAGAAAGTGTCTCCCCTAACCAGGGCCACCCACAGACAGAGGGAAGGGAGGTCAGAGAATCAACTTCTGGATCTGCCAGCATGGAAATCATGGGAAGCCTTGGAAAAGCCAGTTTAGGGTAGAGAACTGACTGAACTGAGCTAAAGAAAGAATGCAGTAAGAAGTTGTTAGTAAATACAGGTAGCTCTTTTGAACTCAGGATGTAAAGAAACACTGACAAACATGAAAGCCGCTAGAGGGACATAGAGACAGACTGACTTCTAACGAGGGGAGGGAGGAACAACTAACGCACGTGTATGTGTTGACCGGCAGGATCCAACAGAGCAGCAGAAGCGATCCTACTGGAGAGAGAGTAAGGGGGTAAGCGACAGCAGAGGAGTTGCATGTGCTGCACACAGCCACACTCACCCGCTCCACTTTATCCCTCGTTGTCCAGGGCTCAAATGGGCTCATCTCGAAGAGCCTGGCTACCCACCTGGAAAGAGGAGCAACGTGGCACACGTGAGACACATCACTTAGCTCGCCAAGCACTCAGCCAGCCTACAAGCCCACAGGAAGAAGGGCTGCTGGCGAGGCAGGCATTCATTGCTTTCTTTCTTTTTTGAGACAGGTCTCACTATGCAGCTCAGGCCAACTCTGAATTCACTATATAGGCCAAGCTGGACTTGAACTCATGGCAACCCTCCTACCTCAGCTTCCCAAGTGCTGGGATTATAGGTGTGCACCACACTTTGCTGCATTATTTTTTTAAAGAAGATAAACGATACCCTGGCATCACTACCTGTGAGGCCACCAAGGCTTCTGAGTCCCTGCTTCCTTTTAAGACAATCCAGCTGGTGAGCGGAATGGAGGACTCATCCTACAATCCAAAGAGATAACCGACTTAAAACTAAACCCTAGGGGGGCAGGAAGATGGCTCACTAGAATAAGCGCTTGCCTGGCAAGTGCAAGAGCCTGAGCCTGAACCTGAGTTCAATCCCTCGTTCCACCAAAACAAACAAACAAACTAAACCCTAAAAACAAAGAACCAAAAAAACCTAAACACTAAAATGAAATATTACCAACAAACAACAAAGCAAACCCAAAACAATTTAACACTCAATCAAGCTGTGAAACCTAACCTAATCTAAGCTCAAGACACTGAAATATGCTGCTGCTTAGGCTGCAAGGCAAGCCAAGTAGTACACAGAATGCATGATCCCCAAAGGAAGCAGCCCCTGGGCACAAAACCCCAACGTCAAGAGAAGTTTGAAGTCCAGTCAAGAAAAGAAGCTTCGCCTAGAGGGTCTCCCAAGATCCACCACTGCCCTCTGTGGTGCCAGTGACCGCAGCAGGTTCCCCTTCACCCATGGGAATTCCTTTCACAAGCACCCACAGGGTGGTGAGTTTTCAACCAACAGCTGAAGCATGTGGGAATCCTTGGCCCCCATGGAGCCCAAGACCCAGGCAGGAAGTGCACTCTGAGCACTGCCATCACCACAGCCCGATGAGCTGTTTCCAGCCCATTCATTTGAGTGTCTGGGAAGCCTTGGAAAAGAACTCAGCAAACGTATAGATCAAGGTTGGGGAGATAGCTCAGTAGAATAAGTGCTTGCCTGGCAAGTGCAAGGGCTTGAGTTCAATCCCTGGTTCCACCAAAACAGACATCATTTCCACAGAAGAAACAAATGAAAAAGGAAGCCTAAGACTAATCAGAGTTTCTCTTGTAAAGGCCGGCCAAATAGCTCAGTGGATTAAAGCGTCTACAAGCAGGCACAGGGTCTGGGGGTTCGATCCCTGGACCTGCCATGCCAGTTCCAACCCTGGGAGTTCGCTGAGAGGGCAATTGAGACTGGGTATGGTGGCGTGCATGCACCTATAATCCCAGCTTTTGGGAGGCTATAAACAGGCGGATCACTATGAGTCCGATCTAGTAGTGAGACCCTGAACACCCTGTAGACACTTCCCTAAAATACAAAAAAAAAAAAAGAATTTCTCTAGTAAACATAAAATCTTCAACACCAGCCAACCTGTCCCAAAGACCCAGAATGCTGGTCTATTGGGCTAACATAACTTTCAATAAGACAATAAATAAATGAAGGAGTAGTTTCCACTCACAAACTGCTAGCTCTCTGCACTGTCTCCACCTGACAAGTCACCTCTGGTCTACTCCAGCTCTCTCAATGGGCCATGCTGCATGCATATGCCAGCCCCGACCTTAACTCTCCACTTTATGCACAACGGTGAAAGTGGCTCACTACAGCCTGGTCCACAGCTGTTCCACTACCTTAAAACTGCTCACAAGATCTTTTTCATCCTTGTGGCTATCTTTGGGCCCTTTATCTTATTTGATTATTTTCTATAGCATTATAGTCCAGAAATATTAACCAAGCTCTTACTACATGCCAGGCACAGCTGTAGGTGCTGAAGATACAGACGTAAACAACTCTGCAAAGTTCTCCTTCCATAAACACTCCTCCTCCTCCAGATCTCCCTTCCCTTTAGTAGCTAGGTTTCCAAAGGTGCTTCACTGGCCATTTCAGTCTTTATCCTCCTTGGTAAATTTCTCTAACTCTGCTTGAGTTAAGTGCATGATTTCTTCGGGGTTTTTCATTCCCTTACACTTTGAACAAATAAACAAAAAAGCATGGAAAAGAGAATATTCCAAATAACCACCATCACACTGTACTCTGTGTATATGTGTTTTGTGTTATTGGTGCTGAAGACTGAACTCAGGACCTCATGCACACTAAGCACATGCTCCACCACTGAACTACTATACCCCCAGCTCCCTTGACTGTTTTTTCTGAGGGTTTACTGTAACATTCTGAGTACCTAATGGACTGCCTAAGATATAGTAGGCATTCAGTAAATATCTGTTAAGTGAGTGAGTAAATATGAAGTACATTGTCTTTTTGGCTAAAAATCGCTCTGGCATAATGGATGTGAAAAATCTCCCAATTCATACCACTAGGGTGTGACAAGACAGGTCCAAGAGTTCTACAGCCACTTACAAAGAGAAGAAGTGATCCAAGTAGAGGGAAGGAACAGAAGGCAGGGATGAGGCCGAGTCTGAGTCTGCCTTGCTCCTTTCACTACTACATGAGCAAAGTGGTTTAATACAAAAGGAACTCTCTCTCACCAGGCAAGAGGCGTGAAACAGGGCCACCTGACTGCTCTCTTACACAACGTGCCAAGCAAGACACTTTTCCAAATTAAAACTCTGGATTCTTTTCCTCCTGTTTCAGTGCTGTGTTCTGTACAGTGCTGGAGATGAAAGCCAGGGCCTGGGGCTGCGAGGCAAGCCCTGCACTGCTGAGCCCCGTCCCCAGCACAACCCTGTTTTTACTTGGCGGGCAGGAGGGCCCTCCCAGTGAAGACCGTCCCCTCCACACCAATCCACGCCTCCCCTTCTCCGACGCCTCTGCTTCTTGTGGTGGCTCACGCCAGGACAGGAGCACCTCCCCCGGAGGTCCGCAGGCTGCTCCACATGGTCAGGGATATGTTCCCTACTGCCTGAGGGAAGGCAGCGGGAACCAGGGCAGCAGAGTGCTGTTTTCAGGGGGTGTGCAAAAGGGGCGCTTGACTCACCGATAGGCAAAACGTGGGATGGGGTATGGGAGAAAAGTTCTGTAAGCTACGGCGTAGATGTACTGCACAAGGTCGAAGAGGAGGTACCGATTAGGCCTAGAAAGAGAAGACACGCAGTTCTTCAAATCACAGTAGTTGCTCCTAACAACATTTTTAACAAAATTACATTTTTCTTTTGAAAAAGAAAAATATGTATGTACTATAGCAGATACAGGTCAGCACAAAGAAATATTACCGATAATCTGTCTGCCAAAGATGAAATTAAGTACTTGCTGTATAGTGTTTTCATCCCCTTACACATATCCACTTTTCTTCTATGATACAATACAACCTGTGCCGTCAGTTTTTAAATTTAACACTACGTTATAATCATCTTCTACTGCATGCTTAATGACTGAACATCTGTACTGCCAGTTTTGGAAATTTAAGCTAATTAAAATCTTCCTTTGTTGCAATATATTAATTATTGCAACTGTCTTACTAACTTGTTTTGAAACTGTTTCATTGCTATTTTATCTTTTTTTCTCATTAAAATGAATTAAAAAATTAAATTAAAATAAAATCTTACGTACTTACAATACGTCTCCAGAAATGAGACTAGATCAAAGTATATTCTGAAAATTTTAAACTTTTATTAAATATTTCTGAACTGCCTTATAAAATGGTCATACAGATTTACATAAAATGCTAATAGGAATGACCGTCACTAAAAATAAGTTCATTTATTTATTTATTTTTGGCAGAACCGGGGATTGAACTCAGGCCCTTGTGCTTGCCAGGGAAGTGCTTGTTCCACTGAGCCATTTCCCCGACCCTTAAAAATAAGTTTAATCATAAAAATTTGCCAATCTGCTAGGAAAGAAGGGTGCCTCTGTCTTAATGGGCATTTCTTTAATATGTAAGATTAATTTTTTTTCACATATTACTGCTCATTTATACCTTCCTTTCTTTCTAGAGATTGTATCCCTAACAATAATTCATAAAGCTTCTTTATATTTTAGTGTTACAGATAGGATCATCTTTTATTAAGTGTCTTTTAACATCACTTCTGGTGTTTTATATAAAAATTCAAATGTTATTTAATCATAACTAATGATTTTTCTTTTATGGTTTGGTTTCATATTTAGAAAATCCCTCTCTTGTGGCATAAATTTCCATATATTTTTGTCTAAGATTATTTTTAGACCACAGGTCCCTTCTATGACATATTTTTCTGTATATCATCTGGTAAAGAAGTCACTGAATTCTTTGCAACATGTTCGCCCGCTGCTTCCACATTACTTACTGAATCATTTATTGAAAACATGCTTTCCCTTGTATTAAAAATACCACCTTACCACACAGTATTTTCTTATAAATATTTGGGACTATTTCTCCCCTATTCCACGGATATGAATTGTCTTTACTAATCAAACCTAACTTTAATAATTACCCTCACTCAAGGAATAATGTCACAATTGTGCTTCAGCCACTTGGCAGGATGTGGAGGTGAATTTGGATTCCTGAATATTGTTTAGTAGCTTGAACTATAAAGGATATTACTCTAAAATAAAGCAACACTGTTTTACAGAAAAAAAATAATTACCCTCACTTATAAACATTTTAATATCTTAATATCTTGTCACCAATTTTTAAAATCTCTTGTCTCAGAAAAACTATGATTATTGAGAGCTGAATGAAGATAATACAGTAAGAACTTCATCACTATAACATATTTTACCAAAAAGAAAAAAACCGTGGGGCCAGGGAAATGGCTCAGTGGAATAAGTGCTTCCCTGGCAAGTGCAAGGACATAAATTCAATCCCTGGCTCTGCAAAAAACAAAGAAAAAAACCCATGAAATGTCAGCATCAGCTAGGGGAAATATCATTCACAGTCCTTAATAGCTTCCTTGAAATTCCAGAAAGGTCTGCAAGGATCACTGCAGGACACGGACGACATGCTAGTCCACCACAACTCCTAACTACAATGCAGAGTCTGCCATTGAGCGCATGCTCTTGCCTCCTACCCGCACCATGTCTTCTCATCAGACTCAAACAATTCCTGGCCAAGAAGCAAAAGCAGAATTGCCCCACTCCTCAGTGGATTTGTATGAAGACAGGTACAACTCCAAGAGGAGACACTAGAGGAGGACCACGCTAGGATTGTAAGGAGTTGCACGTGAGCTGCAACACATTTACTCTCTGGGAGGTCACAAGACGATGTCATCTTTTAATCATGGTCAAGATAGTACTGAATAAAGTTTTAAAAATAAAAAAATAACTATGATGCAGGCAAAAGCTGTATCACAAATAGATGAACTATAGGTAATCTATTTCCTCTTTAGCTCTGTGGATCAGGAGATTCTGATATGGTAAAAAATGCAATAAATCTGTTAGGGACCTCTCTAGAAATTGTTGGTTAAACCATGAATCTTTCATTAACATCAAACTCTAGGCACTCACCCAATGCAGGTGAAGGTTTTTCCTTTGGCATCTGGATCTTTAATTGCATTAATAATTCCTTTAGCTACATCGACAACCTACAGAAATTAAATTTATATTTAAATAATTGTTGAAGAGAGAGAAAAAGGGAGATGGAGAGGAAGGGAAAGAGGGATGGGAAGGAGAAGTAATGGGAAAAAGAAAAGCACATGACCCTAACCATAACAAAAATATGGCCAAGTTAAAATAATGCCATCATCTATTTTCAGAAAGCTTCTTTACAGTCAACCTTCTCAAGAGCTCAAGTGTACCCTCCTTTATCACTCGAGAAACCTAAGGGTTTCTCGAGGTCTCCAGCTGGCTCTGGGCCATTCTGACTCCCTGGTCCCCATGTCACCAGTCTCTTCTCCTACCACCCCATCCCACAAGCTACTAAGCGGAACCCCAGCAGACTGAACTGCTACATTCTAGTACACTAACTTTCAAATAGTTTGAAGCAAATGGTCCTCAATCAAGGAAGATTCTGAGCCCTAAAGGATGTCTGCCCATTTAGATGTCATGACTGGAGGTTGTGGACTAGGCCTTTTGGCATCTAATTGCGAACAGACAGAAATGGTATAAATCATACTGCAACAGACACCAGAACAGTCACTTGGCCCCCAATGTCAGTGATGAAGCCGGTGAGGAAACCCTCGCTCAGCCTAAGAAGGAATCCAACACGTTCCTTCACCTCTGAGCCCTCTGCATGAAATAAAAACCCTCCGCAGCTCCTGCCATACTACCTACTGTTGGACACATTTCTTCTGAGAGGCCCATGCCTGTATTAGGTGCCTGTCTGGTGCAATTATGTGCAACTCTGCCGACAACAGCCCCTATCACACTGTCTGGTAACTATCTTACCTACCTGCCTCTGCTGGAGAACACTGCCGACAGCAACTGGGTCTACAGAGCTATCTCCACACAAACATAAAGCTTTCTTAAATGAGCACGCAACTGAACAAAGATGCCAAGAAGACCCATACCTCTTATGTAAACGGAGAAGCAACAAGCCGAAATGTTGACAAAATGACGAAGCAGTAAGACTGAAGCAGTAAAATAAAATGATCACTAAAATCTGAATTCTCCAGGTACTTACATACACCGGTTGCTTCACCGTCTTCATGCCCAAGGAAATAAGAGGCACACCAATAAATGAGCGAATACCTGGCAGAGGCAATGAGGACAATGCTTAGGAGGCTAAGCTACTAGAAGACTCACCAAGCTCTAGGTTAACACAGCTGTGATTCAAAATAAAAATAAGTGTGCTGACATTAAAGAAGCTAATGATCCTAACAAGAAGCAATCATTTTGTTTTAGATTGTAAACATTAAATAAAAAAGGCCAACCATTTACGGACAAAAACAAGAAGGCAGAGAAGTAACATAGCGTGGCAACTGCTTTCTTATCTCTACTGCCAACTGCATGGTCATTCCCAGGGTGGGACTAACTGCACCCTACTCTAGGAGGATCACAAGAATGGGCAGATGGGTGATATGGTATAGCTAACCCCGGGAAAACATTCTGGTAAAAAATGAGAATTTAAGCTGGATGTGGTGGCACAGACCTATAACTCCAGCACTCAGAAGACTGAGGCAGGGGGCTGCTGCAAATTTGAGACCAGCCTGGGTGACAATGTGAGTTCAAAGTCAGGATGAACTCTGTAGTGATACTCTGTCTCAAAAAGACAAAAAAACAGGGCAGGGGTGGGGGTGTTAACTATATGATAAATAGGATATTGAAAGTCATGGAAATGCAAATATTATTTAATACATGGAATTCTACTATTTGAAAAATTTAAAGATCTTACTTTTCACTATAAAGTAAAATATATCTCAAATGGATTAAATGTAAAAGAAATTTTAAAGCATCTATGTGTAGAAATTATTTATAATAGCATCAAAAAATATAGAAGTTGGGTTGGGGAGACAGCTTGGTGGTCTGCCAACCGCCTGCCTGGCAAGTGCAAGGACCCAGGTTCAATCCCTGGTACCACATGCCATGTGGGCCCCACACCAAGCTGAGCTGGCCACGGAAATCACATGTGGTGGTGCACGCCTATAATCCCAGTGCTGTGAAGCTGAGACAGGAAGATCACTATGAGTCTTAGCTGTGTAGTGAGACTCTATATAAAATAAGTAAATAAATAAATTTTAAAATACCAAAAATAATTAAGGTGGTGAAAAAATACACTAAAATGACAAAATATTACTGAAATTAAATAAGACACAAATTGAGGCATCCAGTTTCATGGAGTGGAAGACATCCTGCTGTTCCAAGGCTTCTGTGGTTTCAGTGTGTCTTCAGGCGTTGCTCACTCTGCAGTACAAGGCAGGCCCTTTAAGAGGTGACGAAGCTACATGGGCAGCGCTTTTCTACGCAGGCTGAGGCCAGAGCACAGAGGCCGCCCAGTGTCCACCCCACTCCTTCTCCTGTTCTGCTGCCACGTGAGGGTGCAGCCGCACCCCTTTTACCATCCTATCCTCTCACATGTTTCAGCATGGCAAGAAGATCCTCAGCCAAGGGTCTTCTGAGCTTGAGCTAAGATTTACAGACTTCCAAGACTGCAAGAAAGAAGTATCTTTTCTTTATAAATTTTCCAGTCTCAGGTATTTTGTTATAGCAGCACAAAAGGGAAGTGCTTATTCTACTGAGCCATCTCTCCAGCCCCAAAAAATAGTTTAAAAAACATTTTTTTTTTTTTGAACCAGTGATCGAACTGTCAGGTCCTTGCACTTGCCAGGGAAGCGCTTATTCTACTGAGCCATCTCCCTGGCCTCTAAAAAAACATTTTAAATGATGCAGAATTTCACAAAATAAAATGATAGGAACTAAAAAATGGCTGTTATATTGCATATTGCTATCTTCAAATTAGTTGTTCAGATTACCAGATATAAGCATGCAAAGTTGTTTTTAAAAAATTAAAAGAGAAAAAACACTTGAGCATTAACTGCTCCTTTCTTTTTTATTTTAAATTTTTTGTGTATCCTGTTTACAGTCACCCAAGCGCTAGAGCACACTGGGATTACAGGAATGCACCACCACGCCCAGCTCAATTACTATCTCAGCTCACCCCAGGGGCAGGTCGGGCACACAGGGGGCATGGATTGAACCCTGCAACTGCCTAAATAGGTGCTTTATTCCACTGGGCTATTTGGCCAGCCCTAACTGCTCCTTTCAACACAGTTTTCAGCAGAAATCAGCACTACAATTACCCAAGCTATCCTCTGTATATACATATATATTTCTTTTTCCTTTCCTTCTTTTCTCCTTTCCCTCATCTCAGCTGCTTCTTCTTTTAAACAGATTCTTTCCCTTTCACAGTATCTATTGTACCTTTCAAATTTTATTTATTCTTTCAGTTTCTTACACTAGGAAGACAACATATTGTTTACACATGCAGGTGCATTTATCTCACTTATGAGATAAATCTATTTACCTATAAAGGCCTCTAGTTTATCTTCTTTTGAATAGCTGATTAACACTCCATTGTGTGAAAATACCACATCTTTTTATTCCATTCTTCCAAGATTCAGCTATGACAAACTGGGCTGCTATAACCATAGGTGCACATATATCACTAGAGTATGGTGTTTTTAGTTCTGAAAAAATACCCATGAGGGTAATGGCTGGGTTGAATGGGACACCTAAGTCTAGTCTTTTAAGGATTCTCCATACTGATTTCCACAGAGGTTGTGCAAACTACACTTCTACCAACAGTGGAGAAGGGTTCCTTTTCCCCAACAGCTCCTCCAGCATTCCTTATTGGTTAACTTGATAACAGCCATTCTTTCTGGGGTAAGAAGGAATCTCAGTAGTGTTTTAATTTGCATTTCTCAAATGACCAATGATGATGAACATTTTTTCATATGCTTATTTGCCATTTGTATTTCTTCATCTGAGAAGTGTATATTCATCTCAGATGCTCATTTTTGGATTAGGCCTTTGAATTTGGGATGCTTGATTCTTTAAAATTCTTTATATGGTATAAATAGAAGTCTTTCATCTGTAGGACAGTCAGCTAAAATTTTCCTAACTTGTGGGTTTTCTTTTTACTCTGCTGGTGACTTCTTTTGATGTGCACAATCTTTTCATAAAGATGAGATTCCAGGGGTTGATTCTCTTCCCATGCAGTTTGGGTTTTGGTTTTATCTCTGCCTATCCCTCAGACTTCAAGATTTCTACCTACTTTGTCCTTCAGCAGACTTAGTGCCTCTGTTTCAATATTTAAATCTTTGATCCATTTTGACTTTATAATTCATGGTGATAGACAAGAGCCTAATTTTAGCCTTTAGCATATGGAAAACCAGGTTCTCCAGCACCATTCATTAAAGAGAATATCTTCCTTCAGTGACAGCCAAACAAAAAACAAATAAAAGCTAGAAATCCTGTATTTCCCAATGTCAATGCTTACTACAAGCCAATCAAAACAGTTGTACAGGGGCCAGCCAATAGCTCAGTGCAAGCAAGCGCAGGATCTGGGGGTTTGATTCCCAGGCCTGCCCTGCTGTCCCCACCCTTGGGGCATGCTGAGATAGCAAATGAGACTGGGCGTGATGGAGCTCGCCTGTAATCCCAGCTCTTGGGAGGCTGTAAACAGGCAGATCCCTATGAGGCCAATCTAGTAGTGAGACCCTGATAACCCTGTAGATGCTTCCCTAAAATACAAAAATAAGTAATACAAATGAAACAATTGTACAGCAATCAAAACAGTAGATAATGACAAACACAGATATATATAGGCCATGAAAAAAAACTTTGCATAAACAGTAAAATGATTTTTCATGAGTGCCAACACCACTTCATAGGAAAAAGGGTATCTTTAGCAAATGGCACTGGGAAAATTTGACATCTACATGTAGAAGAATAAAGATGGACCCTACCTTACACTATATACAAAAAAGTAACTTTTAAAAAAAATTTTATGTTATTTTATTGAGCTACAAATATCAATGAGACAGTTTCAAAGCTGATTAATAGGACAATTTTAGTAATTAATACTTTTTACATTGCTATCTTCCTGAAACAAAGTAACTTAAAAAGGATCAAAATAAAAAAACTACTACTATAAAATTCTCAGACAAAAGCAGAGGAAAATTGTCATGCACTGGAGTTGGAAGTGATTTCTTGGATATGATACCAATAATACAAGTAACCAAAGTAAAAATAGACAATCTGAATTATAACAAAATAAAAACAATTCTGTGCCTCAAAGAACAAAGTTAACATAGCAAAGAGGCAACTTACAGAGTAAAAATACTTGAAAACCAAGTATTTAGTAAGTTTAACATTCAGAATATAAAAAGAACTATAACTCAAAAGGAACAAGATTGAAAGTTTTAAGTAGCCAAGGATACAAATGGGCACTTCTTCAAATAAGATATACGAATGGCCATGTAAAAATGTTGATTATCACTTAATCACCACTACTCAGGGATAAGGAGGAGGAAAAAGGCAGTAACAACAATAACAAAAAGCCAAACAAACAACACCCCAAGCACAAAACAACCCCATGTAGTTACAAGAACACAAAATTAAAATATTCTCACTGTGCTATGCACACTGGAGTGTGAATTCAGGCAGCAGGCTCTTTCTCCACATCCCAAGGGGGAAGCTTTGAAGCTGCAGGGAGATCTGGCTTGATTTCTGGGTCTGGATCTTTCTTGACCCTCTCTCCCCCTTTGAACATCATTATAAATTGAGCGCTTCCCCTCCTCAGCCTCTCAGCCTACAGCCTGCTGTGCAAGTCTGTGTTAGCGCCTGCTCGTGTCTGAGGAGGCCTTGGGGTCCAGACAGACCCTTCATTCTGGCTCCCTGTGGCAAGCCACATTCCTTTCAATTTTGGTAAATGGAACAATTCAACAGGATGTAATAACAACTGTAAAATTATACACACCAAACACTGGCATAGCCAACTTCATAAAAAAATATCACTGGCCATAAAAGATCAGATAAATGCCAACACAACTGTAGTACCCTACTATCACAAAGAGATCACCTAGACAAAAAAATAAGCAAAGAAATATCAGAGTTGAATGATGCCTTCAAATGAATGGACTTAGATAAGTGTTCAAACCAACAACAAAATATACATTTTGGGGGCTGGGGAGATGGCTCAGTAGAATAAGCACTTCCCTGGCAAGCGCAAGGGCCTGAGTTCAATCCTGGGTTCAGCAAAAACCAAAAATAAACAAACAAAAAAAGCCCCAGGACTCAATGGATTCACTGTTGAATTTTATAAGCAACTCGGGGAAGAATTATCCCCAGCACTCCTCAAACTTAGCACGAGGGAAGGAAGACTGCCTAACTCAGCCTTGAAACTTGTTATCACCTTCATACCAAAACCAGAGTGGGACCTAACAAGAAAATTAGAGACCAGTTTCCTTAAGGAACATAGGTGCAAAAATCCTCAAACAGCATACAATAAATCACTAAAAAAAATCTTACATTAGGACCAAGTGGTATCACCCCAGGGATGCCAGAATGGCTCAACATGTGTAAATTCAGAAGCAATGATAAAAGGTAAGGATAAAGAGAAGGAGACTTTAGGGAAGATGGCACTTTGAGCAGCAGAGAAATAACCTTTCTAAGATGCACTGTCCAGACAGTAGAATATAGCAATGAAAGGAAGACAAAAAGGAGGGAAGTGGGGGCCCTGCAACCAGAAATGACCTGCTGAAGCCCATGAGGTGAGCAAAGAGAGAAGCTTCAACTTAGAAGAAAGTGGACTGCAGAGCTTCCTCCCCGCATCTGGGACTCACTGTGTGGGAGGGGCAGTTCAAACCTACAGACACACAGCAGTGACTGCAGGCAACCGCAGAAGCCTCACAGAGAGAAGCACAGGAAGGGAGCAATGGATGTGCAGGACCACAATGGCGGGTGGCAGGTGCTATGGGATCCAATGTGCCTCAACACAGGGTAACTGGACAGGAGCCATCTTGGAGAAGGGCAACCTGAGCTCAGAACTCAGAACAACTGCGGGGTCCATTAGCAGCTTCCAGCTGAATTCAAGCCCACAGAAGGGGCACTGATAGCTGCAGGCTGAACAGCCTGGCCTCAGCCTCATGGCCAGAAACCAGCCTAAACTTCAGAAGTAAATGTCAGACTCACTGACATTATCCACTACCCTACCATAAAGGCACTTTTGCCTTGCTGGGATAAGTTACAACAAATCTGGACTCTGTCTCCACATGTTGCCTACCAGTGACAGCAGAGACAAACCTGGAAATGGACACTTTCTTTCCCTTTTCTTGTTTTTGTTTTCTTTTGTTTTTTCCTTCATTGTTTGACCTTGTTTTTACATAAGTGTGAACATGGTTTCTAGGCTTTTGTCATTGTTGCTCTGTTCTGCTCTTCCTTTTATTTCTTCCCTCTTTCCCCTCTGTCTTGTGCACCAGTTTCCCAACGTTTTCATGATCCTGCTTTGTCCTCCAGCCTGATCTCTTCCTCTCTATTTCTCTATTTTTCCCCCACCCCTTTTAAGTTTTCTCCCAAGGGTAAAATTGACATATTGAGGGCTTATTGATGACACACAATTTTCGAATTTGTTTTAGATTTTGCTATACAACCACAAGTTCATATGATTAAAAGTTGCAAGTCAATGGTTACCTCACTTTGTCATATCCTAGGTTGTACCTGATACTACTGTTATTGCTGATTATGCCACTCTAGCCTAAGTGACATAATTGTTCTAACCAGGTGTTCTTCCTGGTATACCAAGACTGAGACTGCCTAAAAAGAATCAGAGGCTGGGTCATATAGGCAGCAACTTCTCATCCCCAACAAATGGAAAAGATCTTGTAACTGACAAAAAAAAAACCCCAAAACCCCACTACAACTAGAAGATATTTCTGGGTAGTCATTTCCTAAAGGATCTACATTCTAGCAATAAAGCAACTCACCACAGTCAATTTACAAGCATCAATCCAGGAATTATACTAAAAAGAAAAATGAGAAGACACTTAAACAAGACAGAACCCCAGGCATCCAGCTCACCAGAAGCAAACCCAGGGGGCAATGAGGAAGGACAATCCAACGACCACCAACCTGGGCTCTGCGAGGTGGTAATAACAAAGTAAATGACTGTGGCTCTAGAAAAAAAAAAAAAAAAATCAAACCAGAAATAATTTCTCAGATAACTACAGATTGTGACCACAATGAAAGATATGCTTAGGGACTCTAAAGCAAACACAGACAAAGAATGGAGGAGTTCAGGAAAATGATGGAAACCATAAATGTCAAATATAGGAAGAAAAAAGAATCCATAAGATAGATTCAAGCAGCTATGCAGAAAACTAAAACTTCTACTGAAAGCATCTACAACAGTATAAACCAATGTAAGAACAGAATCTCAGACATATAAGACAGGTTACGATTCATAAAAAACACTTCTTAAAAATAGCAAGGAAGGGTCAGCCTGATAGTTCAGTGGACTAAAGCACCTGGTCGAGCAGAGTGCAGTGGCTGAGATTCAATCCCTGGCATGTCCTGTAGGCCCTGCTCCCGGAGTGCACTGAGATGGCAACTGAAACTGGGTGTGGTGGTGCACACCTGTAATCCCAGCACGTGGGAGGCTGAGAACAGGAGAATCACTACAAATCTGATCTACATAGTGAGACCCTGTAGACCCTGTCCTAAATACAGGAAAAAAAAAAAAAAAAAAAACCTAGCAAAGGAAGCACAAGAAAGCAATCTAGCAGCTGCCAGATGATGCAAAGAAAAATAAGACTTAACTGGAATCAATATAAGCATTTATTGCTTAGGTAAGCACAGCGGCCAGGGTTTGATTACTGGTTCTGCATGCCCCGCCGGCCCTGCCTTCAGGTGTGCTGAGCCAGCTATGGAGTCTGGGCATGGTGGCGCGAGTCTGTAATCCCAGCACTAGGGAGGGAAAAGCAGGAGGATTACTATGAATGTGGGCTGTGTAGTGAGACCCTGTACAAAAAAAAAAGCAGGAGTCAACACTATATATATAGATATGAATATATATCTATGCATATAGATAGCTATATATATAGATAGATATGAATATCTATTTATCTATATATCTATATCTACATCTACATCTACATCTGCTCACAGATGTCATGGCAGAAAGTATCCCTGGTAGGGAAAAAGACTCTAACATGCAGTTAAGTGAGGCATAGAGAACTCCAATTAGCCATCATTAAAATAAGAAAAGAAAGGAATAAAAAACTACAGCCAGGCATCCAGGCATATTGTAGTCAAGATTTCAGAAATTCAACACAAGAGAGCCGGGCATGGTGGTGCATGCCTGTAATCCCAGCA